>PVKA01021309.1:0-12745 GCA_004027165.1 Ctenomys sociabilis | reverse complement strand
TTTAATTGTAACTAATTCATTTTCACAGCTATATAGTATTTCATCTCATAAGCATACTGACATTTGTTCATTCACTCATTGATTAATATACACTTGTTATTTTCTCACTTTGCTTGTTAGGAAAAGTTACCTTTGATTGCCTCACTCTCTTTTCCCTCCCAAGTTTCGATCTTTTTTAAAAGGAACAATTCAGATTCTTTCAAAATGTTACTGAATCCCAGAAATTCTGCAAAGACTGAAAACAAAAGTCACAACAAGCTGGGTTTGGTTGCACACTCCTGTTATTCCAGCACTGGGGAGAGTAAGGTGGAGGATCATTGTGAGTTTGAGGCCAGCCTGAGCTACAAAGTGAACTCAAGACCATTCTGAACTGCAAGGGCTAGGGAGATAGCTCACTGGAATAACTGCTTGCCTGGGAAGTGTAAGACCCTGAGTTCAATCCCTGGTACCACCAAAAAAAAAAAAAAAAAAAAAAAAAAAAAAAAAAGGAACAACAAAATGAACACATCACATGCATCTTCTCATTTAATCATTTCATTAGATATTAAGAATACTCATTTTATAAAACTGCACAAAAAATAGTAGAATTAATAACCAACTTCAGCAAAGTAGACTTCTTCAGAGAAACTGTAGTACTTTGGAGGAGGCCATTTAAGAAGATATCAAAAAATCAGAAAATATTCTCTGCACCTGGATTGCTGGACAAAAAATTGTCAAAATGACCACACTTTCAAAACTACTGTACAGATTCATCAAAATCCCAATCAAAATACCAGCAGCATGCATGATAGATCTAAAGGAAACAATCCTAAAATGTATAAGGAGCCAGAAGAAACCCAAAATCAACAAAAGCAGTTGTGAGCAATAAAAGCAGAGTAGGAGGCATAGCAACACTTGACTTTAAGCAATACTGCGAAACAGTAGTGATTAATAACAGCATAGCAGATATTTTGAGAGCAAAAACAGAACACAGAAACCTTCCAATACATATTCAACTATTTGGTCTTTGACAAGGGGGTCAGAAGCATATGCTGGAGGAAAGATAGTGAATTTACAAGTGATGCCAGGAAAACTGGTTATCTGCTTACAGAAGATTAAAACTGGACCCTCATCTTTCACCATATGCTAAGTTAAAATCAAAATGGTTCAAAGATCTAAACATTCAAACAGAAACATTAAAACCTACTGGGAGAAAAAGTAGGTAAAACACTTGAAGACATGGGCGTAGGAAAGGGTGTTCTAAATAGTACCTCTGTCACATAAGAAATAGAAGCAAGGATCAACAAATGGGGTTGATCAAACTAAAAGATTTCTGTATCATAAAAGTACCAATTAGTAGAGTGAAGACACAATCTACAGAATGGGGAAAACGTTTTGCCAGCTACTCCTCAGTCAGAGGGCTAATATCTAGAATATGCGGGGAACTCTAAACAATTCAACAGCCTAAAATTAGCTTGTGAAAGTGTTAAAACTTTAATGAATAAATGAAGTTGTGTAAATCAAAGAACACAGTAAGAAAAGCGTACTTTCCATACTGAGACTAACTAACAAATCTCAAACCCCTAACAATCATCCCAGTGAAAATGAATAAGTACAACTTATCCATGAACGTAACATATAAAATTTTGAATCAAGTATTAGGAAAAAATAATCCAACAATACACAAATCCGTAGGCTTGGGCTAGTTGAGTTACTGGGGAACATATGTTCTTTAGGCTGGCAGAGAGGGGCACTGCTGTAGGTCTAGCTCCTTGAGCATCTGAATGAGGCAACAGCATGACAAGTTCAGTCATCTGGGGAAATTATTCAGACACAAATTATTAATCTAAAAAAGAGTCTGCTGTTGTATCACAGAGGTAGAATTCCCTAGAGTATAATACCAAGATGCAAAAAAAAAAAAAGTATTTACTACAAGAAAGATCTATTTAAGTGACTACAGCAATTTTAAAGAACAAAAATCACAATTTTTTCTTTACAAGAAATAAGGCTTTCAAGAAGCTGATATTTATACAAAGGACACAAAGATCAGTGAAGAAGTGGGTAAGGCAAATGAAAAAAAAACACTTCACAGAGGAAGAAATAAAAATGGTGAATAAATATGTGTTCAACATCTCTGAGCATTAGAGAAATGGAAACTGAAACAATGTCATGATTCCATCTTACTCTGGAAAGCGTTGCAACTATTAAGAAATTAAACAATGGCAAATGCTGGTGTGGCTGGGGAGCAAAAGGAGCCCTCCTGCGTTGTTGGTGGGGATGCAAATGAATATAATCATTTTTGAAATCAGTATGGAGATGTCTCAAAGAACTGAAATTAGGAAGTTTCTATGATGCAGATATCCTGCTGCAATGTATCTTCCCCAAAAACCTGAAGCCATACTCCAGTGAAACATGCATACCAACATTCATAGCAGCGTAATTCCTAACAGCTACATACTGGAAGCATCCCATACAACCATCAGTAGATGAGTGGATAAAGAAAATGTGGTATCTGTATATAATGAAGTACTTTTCAGCTATAAAGAATGATAAATTTGAGACAACTATTGGAAAACAGATGAATCTAGAAAGCACAATGTTGAATGAAATAAGCCAGATGAACAAACTTAAATACCATATGGTAGCTCTCATTTCTGCGAGGCAAGGTACAAACAAAGAAAATGACAAAGGACGGATAGAAAGGGACAAGGGGATGGATCTCTTGCCTTATGGAAGTGGTGTAAGGGAACTGGGTCAAGAGGTGAGGAGAGTGGGGAGGGAAATAAAAATAATATGCCACTTACAGAAAGCTAATAACCTCAATTAATGTCAACACTGTTTGCCATGACATGAGCTAAGATGCATAATCTCAACAGGAATGGAAAATGGAATAGGGAATAGGGGAAGGGAGGAGGGAGCAGAGTTTTAAAAATGGAAAGAAATGTGCTGTAATATGTATATGTGTCACATTCCCCAAGAAGATTGTAAACTACATGGACTATAAACATGTACATATAAAATAAAAATTAAAATAGAATACTCCTTTTATAGATGGGAAACAAATGTGTAATCATATAAGTAGGTAAGTAGATAGGTAAACAGATAGATGGATGGACGGGTGGGCGGGAAGATAGATAGATAGATAGATAGATAGATAGATAGATAGATAGATAGATAGATGGATGGATGGATGGATGGATGGATGGATGGATGGATGGATGGATAGATAGATGATAGATAGATAGATAGATGGATTGATAGATGGATAGATAGATGATAGATAGATAGATAGATAGATAGATAGATAGATAGATAGAGATACAAATTACTACCTCCAAGGTTATTTTTTCCCTCAAAGCTTTTCTTTTTCTATCCAAATATAAGTTTTCATATCTGCAAACCCTGCTTCTTGGTTCCCGAAGATTTTAGAGATTGGCAAAAAAGAAAACCAGTTTGTAACAAAGTAAGAGAGATACTTGGATAGCACCAAAAGTATTTATTATGTTGAGTAGTGTTAAATATTTATTGTGCTTATGGTGTTAACAATGTAAGTTACAAACTACAATGTCTTGGTTTTCTCTTTGTTGAGACAAAATACTCAACACTGAAAGTTAAGGAAGGTAAAATTTATTTAGCTCACAGTTTGTTGGGATTTCAGTCCATAGTCAGCTGGGTCTAGGGCAAGGTGGTATCGCAGAGATGCAAGCATTCATGGCAGTGGAAGATATCAGAAGCAACAAGCAAGGAAAGAGAGAGAGAGACAAGCCACTTTTTGACCCTTATATTGTATGTAGCTGACTTGCTCGATGCTGGGTGTAGCCTTCACACCCTTAATCCCAACAACAGACCATGAATCAATCACATGCCTGAGAAGCTTGCCCCCATGACTGTATGAGGCTTTGAAGGGGACATCTGGACACAAACCATAACACATCACAGAGGTGGTTTATCATATATTTTGTTGAGACAGATTTGATAGCAAAGGAAAAAAATATAACAGGTGGCTTGAAGAATGGATGAAATCCTTCCTTCCTTCCTTCCTTCCTTCCTTCCTTCCTTCCTTCCTTCCTTCCTTCCTTCCTTCCTTCCTTCCTTCCTTATACAGGGTCTCACGTACAGCATGCAGTATCAGAAATTGAACTTCTGAGTTCTAAATACCAGGCAGGTACTTAGACTGCTGAGCTCTCTCCCCAGCCTTTGATCAACACATTTTAAAACAATTTAGATACAATTGTTTTCTATGAATATATCCTTGCATCTATCCTTCATAATATATAGAGAAAGGTGAGAAAGAAGGAAAAAATAACCAATTATCTTTCTCTTTGTATTATATTTTTTATGCTGGGGAACCATATGTGAACAAATCCTTTTTTTTCCCCCAAGTTAAACAAAAGAAGTCGCTTTTCCATCTAATCCACTTCCCAAAAGTTGAATATATTCATTATTTGCCTTTAGAATTATTTCCAAATCTCTTTCTTCTCAGGATGTGAGACTCCAAACTCTTTCTACTCTTCAATGAGATGTTTGACCAATTCCAAATGTAGGGCTTAGAGGGACAGTCTGATTTTATTCCCACATACACTTCACTGCAATACGAACAGTACATTTGGTTCATGACTTATCTTCAGAAAAATTTATTAAGCATCTGTGGATAAAATTTTTACCATTCTCAGTTGACATATAGCAGATAATGGTTAATGGATTTTTTGCTTCTGAGAAGCAAAAATAAATCAGATACTATGATTTAAAAGGTCACATAAATGAGAAATTTTATATGGTTATGAAATAGGTTATTTACAGAGTAGCAAGCTCCTACTCAAGAAATGATTGATATTAAATGTAATGTATAACTCCAGTTTTTCTCTTACTTGTAACAAATAACTTTTACACTTATGTAAGAACGACTTACATTAAGAGGAATTAGTAGAGTTTAGGATATTGTCTTAGTTGATTGGAACATAAGGAAATTTAGAACAAATTCATGAAATTGGTTTATCATCTTTCTGTTTTCTCATTTTTTAATTTTTTTATTTTTAGGGAAGGGTCTACAGGGTGTGCAGAGTTCTGTTTCCTCAATGAATACACACACACACACACACACACAAAATCCTGCTTCATCAGGCCTGGTTTCCTCAAAAGTTAAATCATCCCTATGTAGCCAGCACTTAAAGCAACATGGCTTTTCTCATTTAGTGAGAACCACATTTTGATAGATTATAAAATAATTTATAACTATATAACCACAGTTTTTCTTTTACTAGTAAAAATATTTTAACTAAAATAATTATAAATATACATTACAACAATTTCCTAAATGACATAAACACTGATATAAGGTACTGGGGAGATGGCCCAGTGGAATAAACGCTTCTGTGGCAAGTATAAGGGCCTCAGTTCAATCCCCATTTCTGTCAAAAACAAATAAACAAAATAAACCAATGTATTTTGGGTTAGAATTTTTCTCTTTTAGCATTATTAACAGCTTTGGAAATGAAACAAAAATGGTATTGTTCAAAGTATTTTATTTATATTGTTGGAAATTATAAATTCTTTTATAATTTATCAAAATGTGGTTCTCACTCAAACGAGAAAATCCAAACAGAAAAGCTCTGTTACTTTAAACGCTGGCTATGTAGGGATGATCTCCTTTGGATATTTTAGGCAGCCAGGCCTGTGGCCTCTGCTAGACTGAACTCGAGGGTGCAGAACCTAGATGGTTAATTTTGAATTAATGAACTTATTTGTGCAAATAATGAGCGATCTAATGACCATTGTAAGGCCCGAGAACATAAGAGAGCAACCCTCCTACTTTTTGCTTTTGGAAAGGGGCAGAAGTGGCCTGTGGGCCTCCCCTACAGGGCCAGGAGTCCTTAATTCTGATGCTCATTTATAAAGCATTTAACTTAAAAGGGAAGCAAAAATTATTCCTGGATAATCGTTTTTGAACAAGATGAGAGAACAAGAGCGACAGACGTTGTTTTTCTAAGCTTACACAGATACAGACTGTTGACAGTAAATGTGTAGCCACGGGTGAGCGCGCTTCTGTGCTGGTTACAGATCTTTACTCCTAAACAGCTGACATTTTCCTGTTCTAATCAGTGCCACAGAAACTTTTGTACGTTAGGAGAGTGCCCCGAATATGATATGACATCTTTTAATTTAGCTCCAGTAGGAGAGCGAGCCATTCTTCCTTGGCTAAGCGACAGAAGGGGACTATTTTATGTCACCAAAATCTCAGCTGTCTGAGGCTTCTGAGATACGATGTTGTTGTGTGGACCTCTCCTGAATCCTTTGCCAGAAATAAGTGGCTATCTCCATTTTCCACAAAACTTGTCCAGGTAATGGTGTAGGGCATTATTTGTACTTAATCGGGGTGATGGGACAAGGGATTAGGGGATGAGGAAGGTTTTGTGTGGCCTGTGTAGTGCCTGCCCTTCCCTGCACATGCAGACAGGTGCCACCATTTGCAGACAGCTTTGCATCTTCTTATGATGCAAAACTGGTGAAATGAGGACATGACAAAAAAGCTAAAAGCAAAGCAGATGGATTTTTGACAGAAAAGCAAAGAGCACTGAAGAGAACAACGCATCCAGGGTTCTGTAGGCGAGGCAGCGCCTTTGCCTGGAGGGTCTGGAAATAAATGATGAATTTTATGAAGAGAGACATCGGGGCAGTGGGATGCTAGACAAGCATAAGCATGAGCAACTGTTCTAGGGGTAAGAAAGTGAGGGGCACGCAGGCGTGAGGGGCACTGCTGAACAGAACAGAGAGCAGATTTTAATGTTCTGTTGTTTATAAACTTCCTTCCTCTTTAGGGATGTAGTGTTGCGTACATAAACATCGGATATCTTTTCTGGGTTGTTCTTTGGATGTTCACAGTTCTCTGGGACTGGCTCATGTCACCTGGCTTCCTTGGCATTGTTATCTACACAATAGCCCTGGCTGTTTGAAGTTGGCATCAGCTGCCGGGGCCTCCTACCTTGGCTATATTTTAGTACATTTCCTATGACAAGAGGCTGCTGGGAGTTCATGAATATCTTTGAACTGAAAGGCTCATTTATGTCCAGAATGTTTTGAAGACCCGTGAAGCGTTCCTGTGTCACCCAAGCAGTATATCTGTGACAGTGCTATATTGTACAGTAGGTTTTGTGATATTGTGAAGAGGTGCAAGATAGTGGGTGATGATGATGGACTACAACCTCTTAAAAGCCTGAAAGTGGCCTGGCAAAAATTAAAATCAAGTGTCAGAATATTTACTTGCTAAAAGAAGTCCAGAGGAAACTTGTGTAGTGGGTAGAAATAAGTAAATACACAAGTGAGGTATCCCTTGGCTTCACGATCCTTTTGGTTCAAAGTGTGCTTTAGGATAGAACTTTGATTATTTGCTGAATGTTCTTTTTTTTTTTTTTTTTTCTGTCTTTTTTGAGACAGGGTCTCACTGTGCAGTTCAGGCTGGCCTTAAGCTCACTTTGTAGCTCAGGCTGGTCTCGAACTCACAACAATCCTCCTGCCTCAGCCTCCCTAGTGCTGGGATTACAGGCATGCGCCACCATGCCCGGCCTGAATGTTCTTTTGAAGCTCTGAAGTTTTTCTGGCCCTCTGACTTTACAGCAATAAGCAAAGATGTTCAAAGGGAAAAATCTAAGCATCACTTCTGAATCATTCTGATTTCTAAACATCCGTCTTTGCTTTTGTATGACGTAGTCAATTTTCCAACTTTTAAGGCTTTTTCCCTGCCCTTTTGGTGTAGGAGGAGTGTCTCCCCCTCCCCACCAGAAGCCTGCATCTACCCAAAAGAAAAGCCTTGAGTTGTAATTAATACACTGACTTGAGTGTTCCACAGTGCTGTGTGGTACTTCTGGGAAGAGCCAGCCACACAAATCTTGTAGCTGTGACTGCAGCCTTGAGTGGTGGTAGGGAGAGAGAAGAGAGGCCTTTGGGTCACCACTGACTGTGGTCCAAAAATCCTCCTCCAATTTTTATGTTGAAACTTAATCACTGAGCTAGTCCTGAGGTAGGACCTTTAGAAAGTGATTACCCAGGGGAGTGTGGCCCGGATGAATGGGATTAGCAATTTTTTAAGATGGCTTAGGGGAACTAGCAAGGCCCTTTTTTCCTTCCCTTCCTTTTCATCCTGTGAAGATGCCACGTGGTTCCCTGGAAAGGATGCAACCAACTGCCCCTGTGGAAGCAGAGAGACACTGGGTCCTGACCAGGCTCTGAACGAGCACTCACCTTGATCTGCGACTTACAGTCTCCAGGATAGTGAGGTATAAATTTCTGCTGTTCATAAATTCCCCAGCCTCAGGAACAGCCAGAACAAACAGACTAAGCAGCAGTCTTGTAAGCCCTCTTAGGTCTGGCTTGCTCATCTCTCACTGTTCTGATTATTTTCTAGAATGTATTTATACCCGTTGTGTATACAACTAGGTCATATTGTCACTCACAAGAAGATGCTTTACGTGGAGAACCATGGCTTCTGGCAGGCAAGCCCTACATTATTCTCTAGTTGTAATAGAGCATTTGGAAAAAGAAAAGTAAGGTGATACCTTTTCTTTTGTGTCCTGAGAGTATATTTAAGCAGATACTTCAGGGAAAATTTAATTTATTTTAGGGAGCTTATGAGGTAGTCAGGATGTAAGTTGAATGAGTAATTAAAGCTGCTCAGATAAACAGACATTCAACCTGCTCTGATGTAACCAAGTGAGCATTCGCTTCTGCTTTATGCAGTTCAAAGTCAATGATCTTAATCCAAAGCAAGCCTTCCACACGGACAGACAGACTCAGATTCCTGCGCATCTGTGGTTCTGCTGTCACTGGGGCCTTGGACTCCTCTCTGGGCATTCTGTATTGATTTGTCAGACAAGGAAGAAAGAGTGTGGGGTGTTACTTGGAAGATTTGTATGGACTGGCTCCGAAAGCACCATCCATCACTTCTGCCCTTTTCTAATGGCCGGAGCCATCTGGTCTCACTAAACTGCATGCAAAGTTGAGAAATGCAGTTTTGCTTTGTGAACAAAAGGAAAATGACCTTGGTATGAAGCTGATGAGGCCCTGGCATGGTCTGAGTGTGCCCATCTTAACTGATAGGTGAAAAAGATACAAAGAGATTGAGTAATAGTCGGAAATCACCCAGCTCATAGAGGGTGAGCTTGAATCTGCCTTGGGGAACCTGACTACCCATCCAGGGCTGGGGGAGACAGGAGGGAGGGGACAGAAAAAGGAAGTAAAAAGGATCAAGATGCAGTGGTGTGAATCCCCCATGATCCATGTATTTATTATGTAACACAAACATACACTGATGAACATAGCAGTTTTAACTGTGATATAGGTTTCCTCTCAAGTAAACAGTTTATAAAGTTTAATCTCACCTCTCCTGTGCACAGGACTCATGTATGCTTATTTTGTAGACTGCAGCTTCATTTGAGATGTGTGTATGCACCTCTGATTTCAGTGGTTCTTCTGGAACATCTCTGGACATGAGAGTGTGTGCTGTACCAGGAAAAATATTAGAGAGTTCATACACACTCTGTCACCTGAGATCTGTTTTCAACATCATGCACCTATGGAGACAAATCATTGGGTTGGGGGCCATAGATAGAGTGACCATGGGTGATGCTACCAGGCAGGCAGTGTGGCAGGCACGCATGGCTAGAGCCCCCGTGTTATGGTTTGTGTCTAGCTGTCCCTCCAAAGCCTCACGCAGTCATGAGACAAGGACTTCTAGGGTTTGAGATTAATTCATGATCAAGGCTGAGATTTTGGGTCTTGGTACTGCTGAGATTATGGGTGTGAGTACTTTCCCTAGCCTGGGGCAGAGATCCTGAATGCAATTTAAGGGAGACAGACTTTCACTCCTTAGCCACTGTTGCTGCCACCCCTCGCTTTGCTCTTGCTGTCTTGCTGTTTTCTGCCACCAAGATAGTCTGCCCTGGGCCATCTGCCACTCTGTTTGGAGCCAGCCGAGTATGGACTGAAACCTCCAATAACTGTGAGCTAAATAAACCTTTCCTTCCTTCATTTGGGGCGTTGAGTATTTGTCCCAGCAACGCGAGAGAAGAACACACCCCACTGGGATTAGATTATCTGAATGAACACAACACAACCCAGTCTGCTGCTTATTAGCTGTGGGACTTTAGTAACTTGGGCTCTTTGCTACCCTATAGCTAATAATGATACTCCCCGTGTCACAGGGCTGTTATGAACATTCAATGAATATGGTTCTTTAAATAATATATGAAGATCCGAAGCAATCTGAAGTCATTCATTTTTGCTGTCACTCACTACTTTTTCCTTCCACCTGATTGAACTGAAGCCATGGCACACCTATTTCCTGGTCCATGAAGAAAAAAAAAAATTGTCATCTCAGAGCACAGCCTCTTTGTCTGCTCAGGGGCTTGTGCTGTTGGACACTGTCCTTCCTTGTCCCCAAACTCCAGCCAACCCGTAAGTCCAGCCAGACAACCTCCAACATATTTACTATATTTATTTTTCTCCCTTTAGCCTGTTCCTCCCTAGTTCAGGTCTCTTTCATGTCTTACCTAGAGCTCTGCAAAGACCTTTGGAAGTTTTCCTTGCATCCCCTACAATCCAGTCTCCACACAGAAGCCAGAGTGATCTTGGCTTTTCCCAGCTTTATGAGGCAAAATTTTAAAAATTGTCTATTGAAGACACGTAGTCAGATGATCTGATACACAAACGGTGATCGAAAAATACTATGAATGCTTAAATTTAAAAAATGTTTCAGTAAAAGATATTAAGTTTCTCACATATGAGAAATCGTAGGACTTTTAAGCTTGTGTCTGGTGTATTTCACTTAATATTACAATTTCAAATTGTAGCCGTTTACCTACAAATATTTCAAGTTTATCATTCTTTGTAGCAGACAAGCTTAAATATCACGTAGTTTCTCTTATATATGTAAAACGCACACACAGAGACCAAACAGAAGGCAGAGAAGTAGAAAGTTGGGAGATCTCTTTCAAAAAAGATCAGTAAATGGAGGGAAGGGAAAGGAAGAGAGAAAATGGGGATGAAAACAAGAATTGAGGGGAATCCTGAATATTTGTAAGCACATATTTGTAAGTTGGTGGAGAATCAAGAGTTGGAGGGAACAGGGAAAGAGAGGAGGAACAGGGAATGAAAAGAACAGAGCTAAGATGTGATATGCACGAGTACCGACTTCCAAGGATCAAGGGAGTCATTAGGTACTGGAAATATGTACCAATAAAACTAAATCAGGAGGCGCTGAGACAGCAGTGTCTTCAAACCCCTCCTATCACTTCAAGCATATTTATCCCATCCTTCTCGTCCCTTCCTAAAATAGTTTTGGAAGTCCCCTTTGGTGAGTGTCTTTACGAGTTATGATCAACAATACTGCGAATGTTGCTGCCGTCCCACAGAAAGGTGGGCTTGTGGAAACATCACTGTAGTGTGTCTTATCCACGTTATCCACGGGCCCTAGCATTAGGTGGTTTCTGACTTTTAAGTTGAAAATAGTGACCACAGAAAGTCACTATTTTACCAGCCTGAGCTACAAAGTGACCAGCCTGAGCTACAAAGTGAGCTCAAGGCCAGCCTGAACTGCATAGTGAGACCCTGTCTCAAAAAGACAAAAAAAAAAAAAAAAAAAAAAAAAAAAAAAAAAAAAAAAAAAAAAAAAAAAAAAAAAAAAAAAAAGAAAGTCACTATTTTGAAGAGATTCAGGACACTGAGGCCACCACCATAGAAACTTATGAGAGGACTTTCAAAAGGACTTCAGACAGCCAGCAGAAGAAATTGTAAGGGGGCTTCCAGCAAGAGGGAGTATGCTGAGGGGGGTTAATGGCAATATGTCTTTTGCTGTAATTAATTTTTTAAAAATTAAATATTTCCTGTAGTTTTTCAATTGTATCTTATACATATGCATTGCAAAATGATTACCATCATCAAATGAACACATTCATTAACACACATGGTTGCGTGTGCGTACCTTAAAGACACTTCAGTTGTACTGCCTTAGCAAATTTCAGGTAAACAGTACTGTTCACTACAGTCTCTGTGCTGTACTTTAGATTCTGGGAAGCTGTACATATCACAGCTGAAACTTAGGACCACAGCTCGTTATCTCTGCTTCTGCCAGTTGGACTTTTCAAAGACGCTGCACCTGACTGAGATCATATGGCATTTGTCCTTTTGTGTCCGGCTGATTTCAACTGGCGGAGTGTCCTCCCAGCTCTCCCATGTCATTACAAGTGACAGCACTTCCTTTTTTTTTGCTATGGGTGAATCATCTTCTGTTGTCTTTATCTGTTCCCTCATGGAAAGACACACAGGTTGTTTGGCTAGCTAGTGTGTTGTGAATACTGCTTTAATGAATGTGTGGGTGCAGCTCTCTCTCTGATTTCATGGCATTTGAATGTCCTCCCAGAAGTGTCCGGCGCCGCTCCCGTCCCGCGGAAGAAGACACTAAGACACCTTGTAACGGGTTCAGCAAGCCTTTATGGATCGGGATGCAAGCCTCTACATGCGTCTGCTAGCCGCGGCGTCCTACGTGCAAGCAACAATGAACTTCCTGCCAGAGCGAGTTATATAGGTTTCATAGATCAATCACAGTTGTACATGTGTTCGCATATCATTGGCAGAGTCACAAAAAGTGGCGGGCATTTCCCTAAATAGGCGGGACCCAGGCACAGCAACAAGAACCCGGAAGCCGGATATGAGCGCCATCTTGGCAGACACGATGGGCGGGGGAGCGAGGAGCGGTCGCCATCTTGGAATGGCTCCC
>PVKA01021308.1:0-38819 GCA_004027165.1 Ctenomys sociabilis | reverse complement strand
CCAATATATAGTGGCCTTCTTTGTGTCGTTTGATCATTCTTGGTTTGAAGTTGAGACTGTCTGAGAACAGAATTGCTACTCCTGCTTTTTTCTGAGGTGCTGGGGCATGCAGTATTGTTTTCCATCCTTTGACTTTGAGCCTATGAATGTCTTTTTGTGTTAAGTGTGTTTCTTGTATACAGCATATTGTTGGATTTTGCTTCCTAATCCATTGTGCCAGTCTATTTCTCTTAATTGGAGAATTGAGTCCATTTACATTTATGGTTATAATTGAAATGTGCTGATTTATGTTTGTCATGATATTTAGCTGGTATTGCTTACTCCTTTGTAACCTTTATTTAATTGACTGTCCTGTTTAGTGGGTTCCTTCCATTCTCTTGCATGGAGTTCTGGTCGTTGTGGTCTCTCTCTAGAACCTCTTTCAGCAGCCTGTGAAGGGATGGCTTTGTCATCATGAAATTCTTTAGTTGTTCTTTGTCGTGGAAGTATTTCACTTCTCCATCAAACTTGAAAGAGAGTTTTCCAGGGTATAGTAGTCTGGGCTGTAATTTGTTTTCGTGTAGGACTTGAAGAACTCTGCTCCATGTTCTCCTTGCCTTCATTGTTTGTGTAGAGAAGTTGGCTGTAATTCTCATGGGTTTTCCTTTGAATGTGAGCTCCTTCTTCTCTCTAGCAGCTTTCAGTATATTATTTTTGTGTTGGATTTCTGCGATCTTAACTATTATATGTCTCGGTGTGTTTCTACTTGGGTTGAGGTTATTTGGTGTTCTGTATGCTTTGGTGACCTGAATGTTGGATTGTTTCCTCATATTTGGGAGGTTTTCTGCTATTATTTCTTCCCAAATTCTTTTTATGTCATTTGTATTGACTCCTTCATTCTCGTTCATACCAATTATTCTCACATTGTTCATTCTGGCGTCATCCTGCAGGTGATGGATTATTTTTTCTTGCATTCTTGTTGTTTTTAAGAGATCCTTTCTCACCTTTTCACTAGCTGTTCTGGCATCTTCAAGATCTGAGACTCTGTCTTCGCTTTCACTCAGACGGTTTTGTAGACTTGTGATTGCTATTTTTAGTTCTTCTATATCTCTATGACTGTGTTTCATGTGTTCTATTTCTTTTCTCTATTGCTCACTCAAGGAATCCATCATATTTCTGATCTCCTCAAATTTTTTATCCATGTCTTCTTTAGAGGTAGTTATTAATTCTTTTTCTGCTGTGTTTCTTCCAAGTTGGATTTCCTCTGTATATTTCTGGACTTGTTTCGGTATTTCAGATCGTATGACTTCAAAAAGCTCTTTTTTGATTTCAGAACTTATTTCTGCTTTGAGTTCCTCATGATTTTTCTCTTGTTGTTTCTTTGCTTCAGATGCTGTTAATTCATATATATCAGTTGGAATAGTGCTCTCTCCACTTGTTCTGGGTGAGCACAGTTTTTCCACCCAATGTTTCTGGAATTCATTCTTTATTTCAGATTCTATGTATGCAAACATTTCTTTTTTAATTTGGGGAATTACTTCTCATTTTATTTCCTCTATAGCTTTCTGCTGTTGTTCATTTGCTGCTGTATCTGTTAGTCCATTCGTTGCAGCTGAGCTAGTGTCCTCTGCCCTTCCTGATGGACTCAAGGTCTGGCATTGCATTTTTCCCCTTCTCTTTGTCATTTTGTATAGCACTGATCTTTGACCTTTGGTGTAGAGCTTTGGTGCAGCTATAACCTTAGCTTGTTATGAGATTCGGGTGCCAGTCTATTAAGTTTGAGATTTTCCAGGTATGCCTGTCCTGGGTCTAGCTGTTGTGTTCAGTTTCTTTTTTGCTGCAGCTCCTTGGTTCCCCTCTGTTGGTTCCCGGGGTCAGCCCTCCTGTGTCAGGCAGGGCGTTCCCCAGGTGGGTGGGCCTGGGCTTTGGTGGGTCTTCTGGGCTCACAAAAGGATAGTGGATGATCTTATTCACTGAGTAGGCTGTACTGAGCCGGCCAGCTTGTGCTGGGTCCGAGTCTACAGGCTTTAACCCAAGAAGGCTGGGAAAGGTCCCTCTGGTGTAGTGGGCCTGGAGCCCTCACTCACAGGCCAGGCTGTGCTGGGTTTCGGTCCGTAGCGTGGGACCGTGGATTGCTGAGAAATGACCCTCCGGCGTGGCAGCCTTGAAGTTCTCACTCCAGGGCGACCTACACTGGGTCTGGGGCTGTGGGGTGGGACCAGTAATCACCTGAAAATGTTTCTGTGGCACAGTGTGCCTGGAGCTGTCACTGGGCCACGGGGGGTGGTGGGCAGCTTAATCCCTGGGAAATGTATCTCAGGCACGACGGGCCTGGAGTTCTACACTCACTGACCTTTGATGCCCAGAGAATCGGGCAAATTCCCACTCAAACAGTGGGCTTTAGGTCAGGGGATCTAGGGAGGTGTTGGTGAGTGGGACCTGAGGTTTCAGGCCAGTCACTGGCTTGGAGGGGTTGGGGACAGGGATCTGAGTAGCATGTGTGGGAAGAAGCCAAAGGCTCTCCCTCGGACTCACCACACTCTCACTGATCTGGGAAGCCTGGTGAGTCCTGTAAATTCGCTCTTGCTGGGAGAGCTTGGCGCGGGATCCAGGAGGCCGCTGGAGTCAGCCACTGTCTCAGGCCGGTCTCTGGCTGGGCGGGCGCAGGCGGGATGGAGCAGCATGGCAGAGTCGGCCGCGCTGTCTCTGGCCGGTCTCAGGGGCTGGGCGGGTGCGGGCGGGATGTAGCAAAAAAAAAAAAAAGTGACTTTTAGAAGAATATATAAAATATGAATTGTTTACTTATATAATAAAACATTTGGTGTTTGCTGAATCTAATAAGCCATCAATAAAAGATAGCCTAATTACAGAAATGTTAAGACGTCAAAGTTGCATTTGAATTCAATAATTATTTTATTAATACTTTTTGTGAATGTTTTTAAATGCTCAAAGAATGTCGAAACAATATACTTCAAAATGTTCACAGAGATATAGTGTTTAAAATTCTAAAATATCTCTAAGAGTGGGTGTGTGATAAGAAATAAGTATGCATTTTTTTCCATATGTTTTCGTGTAATTCGAACTTTTAAAAATAAGTGTACCTTTAGGTGTTGTGTGCACAGGTACAGGGAATGTGTGTGTGTCTATAAAATCATGCTCTTCTCACAAATAGTGTTATGTGTAGGTTTTTGATCAAAAAGTTTTGTGTATGGAACAAAGAGCCTCATGGATCCTCATTTTATTACACACGACCGTCTCATAATTTGTGCAAGGGCAAAAAGATTGCAGCAGTGGTTTGTGCTGCAATGGTGTATTCCTTCCTGCTGTGAACACGCCCGCCCTTGCTGCTGGGTAGCGCTGGGTCAGCTCGGCCATCTGGAGCAGCCCAGCGTGAGCAGCCTAAATGGAATAATGCTGCGTGGGTCAGGGTCGGGCTCTGCTGACAGCAAAGGTTACAGTAGGTGGAGTTAATTACATTCTTTCCACAAATAGAAATCCTATAAGCATGGGACTGGGTACAAATGGCTGCACTCAGCTGACCACCAAGATTTATGATAAAGGTGATTCTCCTGGAGTTCGTCTGGTATCTCACTTAGGAGAGGACAGAACCCGGATTCAGGTCAGCGGGCTAAAGGTTTGTGGGCAAGAGGGAACACCAGGCAAAGGAGGCCATAAAGCCCAGGAAGCGGCCTGCCTTATTATTCATGAGTCCTATTGCTTCTGAGAACATTCTGTACCATGTGCTCAGCTGGCTTAGTACAAATTCCAAAGCCATTTTAAAAATCACTTAGAATCTCATTTTCAAAGTAGGCAGATAAGTAAGTTGATGGTTAAACATTTGTAAACCAATGTGTTCCAGTGAAATCCACCCATGGGCCACATGGTCAAAGGACACCACAAAGCTTCAGAGTTGGTGTAGAAAGAGGCATTTTCAGATCCACTGGAAAAGAATATGCATTCACTTATTCATTCATTTCTTCCCGCATTCAAGCTGTGGTGTCTACTACTGTATATGCAGGATGCTGTGTTAGGCACACACTCTCAAGAACAGATGGTCCAGCTCTTCCCGTTGCAGTGTTTATATCTTAGTGAAGTTAAAATACACAAAACAAATAATTGAAGAAATGATTGGGGGTTGTGGCAGTGAAATGAAGGATATAAGCAGCATGACGTGACAGATAGCAACTGGAAGCAGGAGGCCAGGAAGGCCTTCGTGGCGAGGCATCACGGGAGCTTTCTGCAGAAGAGCTCAGGCCACTAAGCAGCTGTGGAAGGGGTCCTTCTGAGTCCAGAGACACCCTATAAACTTGTAGCTTCTGTCTCTGCTGCTATCCTGCCTTCTGTGATTACTTCCCTCACCCGCAAAAGGAGCATCAAGGGAAGCTAAAGAATTACTCATCAACTTAGGTTCTGTTGTATATGAAAAAAATATAGCTTTTATATGAAAGTATCTTTGTAAACTGATAAGAGCTATATGGCAATATTCCCACCCAGCCTTCCTAGTAACACTCCTATGGAGGCTAGATAAGGATTAAAGTTAGTTGCATACTGGCAATTTTGGTTTGATAGCTTGTGGTGTCTAGTGTGAAATGCAGATGCAGAGCCCTTGCTAAGAAAGTTTTGAGAACATAGGAGAGCAGTGGTAGAGCTTTTTTTTTTTTTTTTTGTCTTTTTTTTGAGACAGGGTCTCACTGTGCAGTTCAGGCTGGCCTTAAGCTCACTTTGTAGCTCAGGCTGGTCTCGAACTCACAACAATCCTCCTGCCTCAGCCTCCCTAGTGCTGGGATTACAGGCATGCGCCACCACGCCCGGCTGTGGTAGAGCTTTAAGCCAAGTGTAGAGCTATTCTGAGCCTGGGCGCTAAGTGCCTGGAAAAGTTGCACACTCACCAAGCTTATCCTGGACGCTGCGACATCTTCAGATGTGGTTGTGGGAGGATGCTGCCCTGAGGTTTTCTTTATTTTCAAGGACTATATTCTGCAAATAGTAAACTGTCGATTCTTAGTCTTTATTCTGGCATTCGTACCAGGAAATCTTACGTTAGTAAATGTTTTGATATTTCATTTGGTGTTTTCTACCTTCTTCTTTCAGTAACTTTAAAACCAAGGAGAGAATTGAAAGGACCAAGACCTTCCCCAAATATTTGTGGCTGGTGAGTTGCTTTGTAGCAAACTGCCTTGAGAAGTGACTTTAGTGCAGGAAAGAGCTCTTGGTTTGAAATAAGAACACCCAAATGCAAATCCCACTTCCTTTTTCATTTTCTAAAAAGACTTATTTATTCATTTGTTTGGTATAGGGTTTTGCTACTCAGCTCAAACTCATAGTGATCCCCCTGTCTCAGCCATCCCAGTGCTAGGATTGCAGGCATGGGCCACCATGCCTGGTTTTAGGGTGCACATAGCACACACAGGGTTCTGGGGCCCACACAGCACACAGGACTTGGGATTAAAATAAGGTCTTTGTGCTCACCAGGTAGGTGCTTGGACTGCCGAGCTATCTCCTCAGTGCTGAATACTGCTTCTGCAACCGAATTTTTTTTTTCACTTTAATAAATTGCTGTGTCTCTCTGATCTCATTTTCTTCTGCAAAATTGAAGAATTTCCATTCCCTTGCTTGTGGCTTTGCTGGATAGTAGGCAAGAACTGTAGAATCTCGCTCTTCTATTTGTGTGCATTAATCATTAGATGCTGTTGCACTTGGCTACCTTAAGACAGACATGATTTCTCCCAGCATCTAGCTGATCCGCACTGAACTTCCTCCCTTTGTCATCACAGTCTTGGGCCACTGTCACCTCTATCAAATATCTATTAAGTAGACATTCCTCATTTCCCCTTCCTCATGGCCACCTGAGACCACCACTGTGCTTCTGTCTCTATAGATTTACCTTTGAATATTTCACACAAATGAATCATGCTATAGAATATAGCTATCTCCTTTTATGTATGGCTTCTTTTACTTAGCATGATATTTTCACGGTTCAGCTCTCTTTCACTGTTCATTTCTCTTTATGGTTGAGAAAGTGTCTAAGGCCTGTGTTCACCACAGTAGATTATCTATTTATAATCCATTGATGGACATTGTTTTTTTGTTTGTTTGTTTGTTTTCATCTTTTCATCTAGTGGAGCAGTGCTACTCTGCATGCACATGTATTTGTTTCAAAATTTGAAAACAGGGGCTGGGGAAATGGCTCAGTGGAATAAGTGTTTCCCTGGCAAGTACAAGGGCCTGAGTTCAATCCCTGGTTCTACAAAAACAAACAAACAAACAAACAAAAAAACAAACAAAAAAACAAAATTTGAAAACAATGTTGATTTTTACATGTATTTATTTTTAGTTGTTTTGGGTAGATTCCAAGGAGTGAAGTTTTAGGTCATTTAGAATTCTGTGCTTAATCTTTTGAGGCAAAAGACATACAATTTCAAGGCAAATAGGTAATAATACAGATTATTGTGAAATAGAGAAAGAGCAAGAAAATACTTTATTTTTCTTGCCTTTCTGTCCCTTTGGCTAATTATTGAATGGGGCCACCTTTGGCCTGACTGACCAAAACTGAGAACTCAGACAGGAGTCTGGAGATGCTTGGCCAAACATTCTCTCAGAAGAAAGTGCTCATGAATAAGAAAGACCATAAATCTAGAATATGTGAACCAAATTACATTCTGTGTCTTTATTTTCTACCATTCATTGTGTGACCTGGTTGCCTGTAGCAAACCCTGAGTCAGTCTAGTGAAGAGAGCTATTAGCCAAGGTTAATTAACGTCACTGAAATGTGAGTAAATGAAAGAAAGTGAGTCATGTGCGAGTGCGATTTTCTGATGATTGTGAAGGAGGGGCAGATCAAATGTATAAATCTGAACTAGAGGGAACATTGGAGTGGCTAAATCATATGTCTGAGTGGATATACTGCTTACGTAATTGTTCCTGGGCTTTGATCAAAGTGTTCTCTTCCTGGTGGCCCAGTGGTGACCTCTCTGAACATCAAGTGAGTTCAAGTATGGTACAGTACGAATGGTTAGAGAGCAGCGAAGCTCCATTTCTGCTTCAGAGTTTCATTAACAGTTACAAGAATTCTGCCAGTGCAGGACTTTTTCTATAATGCATACATCTTAATAAGACCTAGCTCAGAAGCCTGAGTGAAGTAGCATCTGCTTCTACAGCTTACTGCCACCGACCTGTGTTTACCAGGTCTGGCCGTCTAATTTTAGATATCCTTACTCCTTCCTTATTTACTGAATTACTTGATTCCTAAGTCTACCCTAGGAAATGTTGAAGTGTATCACGGTGACAAACAGGATTCAGAATGAGCTATGTTCTCAAAAATCTCACATTAAAGAGAGGGTGAGGGGTGTAGGGTCATAGCTTTAGTATCACTACAGAGTTCAGGGCAGGGGGCAGAGCATGGGCATTGGCATTTGACTGCCTTGGTGTGATTCCTGTTCCATCCTCTTTTGGAAGATTTATCTACTGTCTGCCCATCTGTAAAATGGGTATAATAATACTACCAGTCAAGGGATTATTTTGAGGAAAGAGCTTAGAATAGTGTTTGTTACTAGGTGAGTACTAGATGAGAACTTGCTGAGCAAATAAGTTACTACTACCCTAATTGAGGTGTAAAAAATGCCTAGGACTTCAGAGGCAGACATGAATGCTGGGGTCTGAGCAAAGTGTTTGAGGCTTAGGTAAAGTCCATACAGTACAATGGGTTTTGTCTGAATCAACTCTAACAGCATTAAATTGCCAAATTTCTTTGTGCATGTATGTCACAGATTAAAAAACAAGCTCTTTATAAACAGTTTCTGGAGGGCTGGAGAAATAGCTCAGCAGTGTAAGCACCTGCCTAGCAAGTTCAAAGTCTTGAGTTCAATGACTATTTTATTTTTTTAACAAGTAAATAAAAACAAACAACAACAACAGAAAAGAGTAAACACACTTTCTGAACATGCTGAGAAAATGAGTTATTTCCTAAACAGTTATTTGTCCTTTGCATGATCAAATCACTGTTGCATGCCTTGAATAATTCATTTAACCTTTCTGAAAGTTATTTAATTTGTCTGAAATAAGGCCTAGATTCAGTAAGCATATGACTTTTTATTAAAAAAAAATTCTGAATCACTATGATTAGAAGTCTTGCTACGAGTTTTACTCTTGTGCTTTGTTCACATCATTTATAAAGAGATGAATATAAATCATGATCATACAGTACATGCCTAAGTTATAGTGCTCGGCTTTTCTGTACAGTTTCATATTGTGTAGTCTTACATTGTGGCTTTCCAAGACCCAGAGACTACCAAGAATTGAATTTGACTGACAAAGTTTACAATGCCTACCCTCATGTTTACAGATTCTATATTTATTTATTCATCCTTCTCCTGTTTAATTTCTGGCATTTTGCCTAGTTATAGCAAAAAAATGAACTCACTGCTACAGCAAAGTCAGAATTATCACTAAGATTTGGAAAATCTATAAAAGGCGTACACTGTTCTTGGAGATTTGTGAACTAGTTTCAGTTAGACCCATGATCTAATTTTATTCTTTTGGTTTGTTTTTATTTGAAATGGACCCACCCATTGTATTGTTCAAAGAAAAAAAAGATCAACTGTTTGTTTTCTGTGGGCAAAAGTTATTGATGCATTCCGTAATGTCACTGTGCCCTTTGGTCATGATACTGAACATACATTACAGAGAAGAGAGTCTACTGGACCTAATTTAAGCAGAAGAGATTTACTTCAGGGAAGGATAGGTTTGGTAGAGCTTTATGGAATAATCACTTACCAGACTGCTTAGAGTGCTGCTTCCTTTAAAATAATGAGCACACTAGAACATCAGAAAGCAAAAAGTGTAACTGTAGCTCTAGAACACACACTGTACTATGGCTGTGATGAATCGACCTGTAATGCCCAGATGAGCTGAACTAGCATGGGGCTGGGTGTGAAGGACCCACCTGAGGACTGCTGCCAGCAACATGAAAAGGAGAACTGGGGTAGAAGAGGGGCACAGTTAAGTCTCTTGGAGGGAACGGTCAACCTGACTTGCCTGATATGAACTCAGCTGCTCTCATCATGTGAGGAGCCCGGCTCCTCGCTGTTGCTCAGAATGGCTGAGGTTCCTTTCTGGGGAGCTGTGGTCCTTACTTTGAGCATTGTTTCCCGGCTCTAGTACACATCCCTCAGCCTGCTGGCACAGATCCTTCATCCTGATGGCACAGACTTGCTAGCTTCCACCACTGACCTTTGGGCCTTCCCAGTGATGGTGCTTGATAAAAACTTGTATGAGACACTGCCATGGACTCTAGGGCTCTAGTTGGACTTGTGGAGGGCATTGCTGCGGGATCTAAGCCCTCAGATGGATTCACTGGGTCTCTAGAGGATAGAAAGGTCCTTTATACGCCTATGCATTTGACTTTTTGGGTGAATATTATAAAATAGTCCTATAAATTATGTGTCCCGTATTAAATTGATTCCCTTGCAAACTCTGACTGCAACAGTCATTGAGTTTGCACTATCAGAAAGGATGTTATTTTCTCGCCACCCCCTGTCATTCATTACCTACAGATATGGGAACCAAACAATGATGCCTACATTGTTTTTACAGAGATGTTGTAGCAAAATATCACTAGGTGGAGAACTTAACAGAAATGTATTGCCTCACAGTTGTGGAGGAAAGGAATCGTGGCGCAGGGTATCAGGAGAATTGGTTCCTTGTGAAGGATGCAAGGGAGAAGCTTCTCAGTGCCTCTCTTTTTAAATTTCCACTTTATTGAAAGTAGTTTTCATTTTCCTTGGATTGTAGCTATGTTACTGCAATCTATTTTCATGTGCCCCTAGTATGCTCCTTGTGTATCTGTCTGTCTTCCTCTGTGCTTAAATTTCCCCTTTTCATAAGAACATTAGGCCTATTGAATTAAAAGCCCACCGTAGTGACCTTGTTTTATAGCTTGATAAAAAAGACTATTTCAAAATAAGGTCCCATTCATCAGCATTGGTGGTTAGAACTTTGTTTTAGGAAAGCGTAGAGTACAATTCAACCATGATAGGACTTCTTTTCAATAATTGCTTCAGAAAGCAAAACAAAATCAAATGCCACCACTGTAAAGATGCTACTCGAACTAGCAGAGGTGATGGATGGGTCTTAAATTGTGATTTTTTTAATCTATTATTTCCAAACCTTATGTGCTTACATCTGCTTGGAAAATGTTGGCCTGGGAAGAAACTAGCTGTATAAAGAAATCTGAGAAATGACTTCAGGTCTTCAGCTTTTCAGCCTCTGGGAGGCTGTGAAATTGGTTCCAGGAGATTACAGTGGAGATGGATAGACTGTAGTAGAGTGGGCTGCATGAGTCTAAGTCTTTCACTTAGAGAAGTAGAGACTTGGAAGAGAAGTTATGAAGGCTAATGAGACAGTGAGTGATGGAGTTAAATAATAGGATCATTATCAAATCTCCTTTGTAACTGCTACAAGAAATTTATTTGTGGATTAGAAGCTATAAGTACCTAAAAAGGTCAGTGATTTATTTCTGTCATACCTGCAATGCTCTATTAGGCCTTTGAAGCTTGTCAGGACCTGGGGGAAATGGAGTATGGAAGGATAAAGGAGAGAAAAAGGAGTAAGAGGGAATCTTAATAGGGGTACACTTGGACTGGTTAGGAGGATGTACTCACCCAATCTTCTATATTAGAAACAGTTTCAGCTTTCTTTCTTCTCACTTATCCTCTTAATGTTTTCATTGATAAAACTAGAACCGTGCTTTAAAATGAGTCTCAGATTCAGCCAGTGCACTTCATTCCCATGCGCAGCTGCTGAGTTTAGATCTTTGGCACCTCCCAAACAAAGGGCTTCAATTGCTGCTGTCTTACCTCTCATGAGATTCCAGACCTTCTTTTTTTTTTTTTCATTTTTTTAATTATTATTTTTCCTGAAGAACAAATAGCAATGAGACAGTTTCAAGACAAATTAACAGGACAGATTCAATGAATCTATACATTGCAAAATGTTATTCATAATGTTTCAGTGTCATACAAGATGCATACATGATATTATACCTACAGGCATTATTATAGCAGATGTCTCTATAATCAGTGAATGAAGAGAGTGCCACTATGCACCCATCTTATTTCTCTACAGCTGATTTATATAACGTGGGGCCATAATAATAAGTTGAGCTGTAAATTGCTATGGTCAACAACTTCTTCAGATAATTCACTATTATTGTGGAATCCTGGACTGTGTTGGATTGTGTCACCGAGTTCAGGCACCTAAATTGGTTTAATGACAGTGGAGTGCTCATCTTTGACAGGTCTAGACCAAAAAGAAGGGGTATACAAAGGGAGAATCATGATGCGTGTGTGTAAACAGTACAGTGAGGATAAATATGCCATGCTTCTGCATAATTCTATGAGAAGCAAGATTTGCACTAATAGTGGTTGGACAAGATATTATGTTGGCTCCTAGTACTATGGACAGACACTGGGGAGATAACAAGGTAGAGGGTGTTAACTATTGAATTTGTGATATAAATCAGCTGCAGACCTTCTTTCATGATGTAGCTGGAGTTATTCTTCCTGGAAACCAAGTCTGGCTATGTCCACCTCATTGTCCAAATTAGTCTCATTTGAATTAATCTTATGAATGACAATTGTGAAAAGAAATATTTTGGCTTTTATTTCATAGTCTGCCTGTAGTTTTCTTTAAGCTCCTGCTACACTTTCACTGTTTGACTGCTCTACCTCCACCTCCGCTGCGTAGCTGTAGTCCTGAAGCAATATGTTTCAAATTGAATCATCATATACTAATTTCCTCTCTGGCCCTGCAAAGCAAACAAAACCAAAATTAATTTGTCCCCCCCCATTTCCTACATCTTTGCATCATTCGCAAGCACTGTCACCGCCCTGAGTCCAGTGCTACATTTACAAAACATCTTGGTAGCTTTCAAAGCCAGAATCTAAATTATGATCCTGCAAGCCAACTGATTTTCTTTCCTTGAGATCAGAAAAATTCCAATCTCAAAATTCTGCCCAGAGATGAAACACTCATTCCCACAATGGGTTTATTATTTTAATAAAACAAGTGAAAAACAAAATGGATGAAAATGCAAACAAAGACAGTTTCCGTTGAATCATAAAACATAGGAAACAGTGGTCTTACTCTTGTAGTTTCAGTGCTCTGTAAACTTTAATAGCTTCCATTTACCTATGAAAGTAAATCACTTGGATAAAATAATAATTTTTAATTTTCATACTTAATTATACAGGTTCAAAATATACAATGGTGATGGAAAAGGAGGAGGCCACTCTGCTGTCACAGAACGAGGCATTTCTACTGACTACTGATTTTGTTAAACAATTAATTTTTAAACATATATATTATTTGAATAACAACTTATAAATAGATTTAATGAGCATTTATATGACGCAGTATTCAATATTTAGAATGTAAATTCTTTTCAATCACCATGAAATGTTTAAGAAAATGATGTTCTAATTCATTAAGTAAGTCTCAATAACTCTTCAAAGGAGGGCATTTTACAGGCCATGGAATTAAACAGAATACATCCTACATACACATGGGAAAAAGAAGAGAAACTTTTTAAAAGTAGGAAAATCTGAGGGTACACTGTGGAGAGAACGTGGACCAGAACTCTATGTCCAAACTTTATAATTTGACATTCTTTCAGAAACCAGAAAGGTATCCAAATTTTACAGTTAGACTGATCAAATAAGCCACACCTCTTAAAGCAGTCTGCAGATGCCAAGGCAGTGTGGAAAGATGCACCTGGAAGAAACTGCTTAGTTTTTAAAGTACAAGATGCTCTGTGCAAATCTGATAAATAAGAAATACAGTTGATATAGCTGTCAGTGCTTACTCTGTGCCTCTCCCCCTCCTCTACCTGTCCTGTGCTCTGAACTGCTGAGTGCCACATGTGCACTTCTGGGAACATATGAATGTAGGGGCACAGTGAGGGTGGGAGAATAATGCTCTGTGACAAGGGGCCAGGGCTATTTTTTGATTAGAAAAATCCCTTCCCATTAAAAAAAATTTACTCCCAGAGACAGAGAGAATACTTCACCATATTCAAGGTCTTAATTCTCATCTATTCACATAGAAGGTAAATTATTTGCCCCAGTTACTAAGAGCTCTGTCTCTGTGTCTCTGTCTCTCTCTTGGTCTGTCTCTGTCTATCTCTCTCTCTCTCTTTCTCTCTTTCTGTCTGTCCCTCTCTTCTCTCTCTCTTATGTTTCAGTCTCTTTCTCTGTCTCTCTTGTCTGTCTGTTTCTGTCTCTCCATCTATCTCTGTCTCTGTCTCTGTCTTTGTCTGTCTGTCTGTCTCTCTCTCTCTCTGTCTGTCTTTGGCTTACTTCTTACCAGTGTTGAAACCAATTTTAAGCCTTAAATATGTTTAGAATTACTTAAAACCCTCTTTTCAATTCTAATTCATTTTCTTTACATGGTTATTGGCAAGGATGAAAAGGTTTTACAGATTCTTTTGATAACACTTCCTAAGCTTGAAGAAAGATCTCAATTTTTATCTACCAAAGGTAGAGGAAGTAATGCAATGGCTATCTGAGGTATATGTGAGGCCTCTGTTTAAAGGTTTTGATGAAAATCATCTATCTTTATTTGTGAACATTCTCCCTCCTCAGGCTGGTCTCAGCTGCTTCATTCTTTATTTTCTAAAACTCTTTTTCTAGGCTTTTAAAGATAATATTTATATATTAGATACACTTCAATATCTACTGCAACAATCCACTATTGCAGAGGAAAGGATGAGTGAGCTTGAATATGGGTCATTTAAAAACAGTTAGAGAGATGAAAGGAACAAAGAACGGAAACAAAGCAAAGAAAGCAAAAAAATATATATGCCCTGCAAACAAGTATCTGCTTTATAGAAGCCACACAGTGAGAAGAAGGAGGAAACAGGAAATTTTTATTATTTTATTTTATTTTATTTTTTTTGTCTTTTTTGAGACAGGGTCTCACTATGCAGTTCAGGCTGGCTGTAAGCTCATTTTGTAGCTCAAGCTGGTCTCGAACCCACAACAATCCTCCTGCCTCAGCTTCCCAAGTGCTGGGATTACAGGCATGCGCCACCAGGCCTGGCTAGGAAAATTTTAATTTAAAGAAATAATACCTGAAAAATTTCTAAATCTTGGGGACCACATGGACATTTACTGCTTCTGTTTCTATATATGAAAAATTTACTGAGATTGTCCTCTTGATCCAAATGTAGATCCTTTCCAAAGTTTGACCATGGATAATTAAGGCTAATTTTAAAATGTATTTATTATTTCCCCATTACTTGAATTCCAAAGTCTTACAATGAATGCACTATCTTTTCTAGTTAAAAGATGCCCTCGTTCAAGGCTAACAAAATAAGAGAAAAGTAGTTGCCATTTTTCTTCCTTTTCTCCTTTATCCACTTTTTAAAAGATGCTTTCTGCCCTTTAGCTTTTTGTTTCAGCCAGTATCATATTTTCCTTTCTCTCTTTTTATATTATGTACTTGCACTATTTTCTTCCATATTATATACTTGGAATTTTAGTATTAACTACATACCTGAGAAACCTTTGTGCAGAACTTGGGCTTGAGCATGTTTTAATGCTACAAAATCTTGCCTAACTTGCTTGATTTCTTAGAATATACTTCCCTTATCTGCACAAAGCCCTCAGAAGGCATGGCTTTCAAATCAGTTGTGACAACCAATTAGATAGATAGCTGCAAAAGGTTTTGGAAAGAACTATGAAAATCTAAAATTTATAAACTAAGTAACCAAGTAGTTCTTTTTAGGGTATTACTCAGAGATAGTTAATAATAGAAATGACCTAGAGCTCAGCAAGTTCAATGTTTTCAAGGATGAAGAAATAGATTTGGAAAAGGGGAGGAACTCTTGGAACCACTTGGCTAGAGGCTGCTGAAGTAATCACTCTGCACTGTTCACAACTTCTTATTGAAGATGTGGCCACTCACATCTTCCCTTCCCTTCTAAACACAAGGCCCAATGGCCATGACCTGTGAGAGGCAAGTTTGCCCACTTCTGAGTCTTTGCTTTTTATATCTAGTTTTCTATAGTCGGAGTGGTTTTGATTCTAGTGTTTTCCTTTGATTTTCCTTACCTTATTCTTCAGCCTTCTGACATTTATTGGCAAATTATTTCAAAAGTTATCAGTGAAATTAATTAATGAAGCACAGAACGTAGAAACTTTGAAGAAAGGGGGAATAACTTTGTTTTGAAGAAAATCTATCCTGAAGTCAAATGAACAAATGTTTACTTAGTACCTACTAGACTTAGGGTCTCCTGATCTTTAAAAATGATATGCAGGGTGTATGGCAGAACCATACTAAAAATGTTTCTAACATTTTGAATGATATTTTATACTATTGGATGAATAGCACTTCTTTCCCATAACTACTACTAATAATTGTCACTTTTGGAGTCTTCATATATGGTGGAATCAGTGACAATTTTCATCTTACTTAGCATCTCACATAAGTACTGTGGTTTTCATCTTATGGATGAGAATACTGAAGCTAAGAGAGCTTAAATTGTTCTGGGCACATAGTCCGAGTGACGTAATCCGAGCTTACACTGACACTGGGCTGGTTTGCGTTGAGGCTTCTTATGAAGGCTTATGCTGTACAACCTGTTGTAAATTATAAGTCTGACTGTACCATATCAGATGTCATGATGTCTGAGATGACTTGTTTGTTTTCTCTAAAATTGGATTCACCTGAGTAATTAGGGCTAGAATCAAGGAACACTTAGTTTTAGAAAACCAGATAATTCTGCCAGTTCTGTCAATAATAAAATCTAGCCTGCAACTTTCCTGTCTCTAGGCTTTTCCATCCTTAAAATATACAGATAAAAAACTTGCTTTAGGCGTGCCTTTTGAGGTATTAAATTGAAATGTAATACAGAACTCAGAATTTTTATATCTTTATTGAAAATTTTTATACAGCAGTTACTGTATTTTCTTTTGGCAGACAATACTTGTACTTCATTTTACACAGAACACATTGAATTAGCCAGAGTTTTCTGAACTAAATACAATTTATTCTCTTGTGCTTTAAGTATAAATTCTTCTTAGAACAAATACTTTCCTTAAGCCTTTTCCAAAAATATTCAGACTTTAGCACTGCAATTTTTTTAATGGGTTCTGGGATCAGCAGTATAAATGTATTAATCCCAAATCTTAATCTCAGTATTGTGGTGTCTTTTTTTTTTTTCTTTTTGTGGTACTGAGGTTTGAACTCAGGCCCTTGCACTTGCCAGGCAAGTGCTTATTCTACTGAGCTACCTCTCCAGACCCAAGTGGTGTCTCAACTTGCACCCAAAAGATGGAAAAGCAACGGGATAACACCCTGGGACACCACTGTGTCCTTCAAACTTGAAAGTCATTGCCATGCATGTGTGGCCTGGGATCAGTCTGAGAGATTCGTATACTTCCACTCAGGTGCGTGTCACAGACATTCTTTTCCAGGCAGAAGAATTAGCATATTGTTGTTTATACGGATAAAATTATTTATAGCACTGCTACATCTGAACAGCTGTTATGGTGTCCTTCAGGGTCATTACTAATAGAATCTTATGTGCATTAGCATTAATTCATATTCCACTGTCCAAACAAGGCAGAGATTTTCAACTGAATGTGTTAGATGTGGCAAGTGGTTATTTATTTATGTATTGAACCAGGGATTGAACTCAAGACCTTGTGTTTGCCAGGCAGGGGCTTAAGCCACTGAGCTATCTCTCCAGCCCACAACTGATAACTTTAAAATAATGGTCTTTTATCCACTTTATCCTCGTGGTTCTTCCCCTGACATACAATAA
This sequence comes from Ctenomys sociabilis, assembly GCA_004027165.1. Lineage (NCBI taxonomy): Eukaryota > Metazoa > Chordata > Mammalia > Rodentia > Ctenomyidae > Ctenomys > Ctenomys sociabilis. The sequence goes on along the minus strand of PVKA01021308.1, from coordinate 22,018 downwards.
AAATTTAACCTTTGGGTCTATTTATCTCCCTGAAAAATAACAGAAGAACACTAGCATCGCCTCCATACACTCTTTTTTAGTGTGCTGATTTCAGAGTTAAGCTCCCTTAGTTATCTAAGTGGAAGGCTTGGCAGAAGCACCACCTATGATTAAGGAAATGAGTAAAAGCAAAGACATTTTATTGCTGAGATATTTCTGGAGTGAACTGATTTTACCTCTTGAAGTCCATCATTGAATGCAGACTGGAATATAATATTAAGCAGGTAGAATAAAATTCCCTTTATGCAGCCACTAAAAGCTTTAGTTTATTAAGATTTGGCTTGGATCAAGGGACTAAAAAGGTGTTACCAATAATTACTCTTGACATTTTTAAACAGTTTTGAAGTTCTTAAAATGTGCTTAATGCTGAATTTCAAAGAATAGAAAGAATTATGGAGAGGCAGTAAATCAAAAGGGATTATGTCCTTCTTATAAATTGCAACATAGGGTGTTTTAGCAAATCTCTTTAGGCTCCTAAGTTAACTTTTGATCTTCTTCCTGGAAAAAATTGTGCAAGTAAGATGTGTCTCGTGTTTTACCCTTTTCCATAGCACGTCAGGGGGAACAAAAGCCTAAGAAGTTCACGCTATCATAAAATACTGTGGAAGACAAGGAGACAAAATTGGGAATATTAATAAAAGCATGCACCTTTGCAGTTTTTCTATGGAAGAATTCTGCCTGAAGATATGAATATTTTTGAGGAGAAAAACTAGTTTCTTGTTTCTAGTCGTCTCTGATCTTTATTCAAGAAACTAAATATTGACTGCATACAGACATTTATTATGGTTTAGATCAAGAATGACCCTCAAACCATGTACTTAGAGGTGGGCTATTAGAAGGTCCTTTGATGAGGAGTGCTTTGGCTGAATGTGACTTAAGAGGTAAGGCCTGGCCTAAAGATGCAGGTCAAGGGGCCTGCCTTGGAGGGGTGCTTTCCCCTCCTTCTCTCTTCTCTCTCTGCTTTCTGGCCACATAACACGAGCTGTTCTTTTCCCAGACCTTCTACCATGGCATTTCTGACTTAGAGCTAGTCAACCAGGTACTACAAGTATGGATGGTAACTGTGAGCCTAAATAAACCTATTTGCCTTTGAGCTGTGGGTATCTGGTATTGTGTTCCAGTAAGGGGACAGTGACTGTCCCCTTACTGGATAGCAGTGGTCCTGAGAACCACCAAAACATTGCCCCGGAGGGGTAGGAAAGTGGACCGAAAATGCTCAATAAAAGAAGACAGAACATGTTGGAAGAAAACAAAAGAAAGAGATTAAGTGCGTCATGGGCAGCTAGGAGAAATTGCAGGAAGATTTTCATTGGTGGGAGCTTTGGGCAGATGTAGGGGAGATGATTTCCTCGAGGGCGTGAACCAAGGAACTGAACCAGAAAGGCTTTTCAGAGAAGTGAAGACCTGCAGGCAGAGGCCAGGATTTAGGAAGGAGGAAGTCAGAATGGAATCTGGGCATAGCCTATGGATGCTCTTCTCTTTCAACTTTGGCTCTTAGAGCAAAATCTCACTTGAAACTGCAGAAACTCTCCTTCTCCTTTGATTGCTTTTCTTCAAATGCCCTTAATCTTTAGATCAGCAGCACTACATTAACAGGCTTGTTGAGAATATTCTTTTTAAGAAAATCCATTAAGTCATCCAAGTGCTACAAAAATCTAGGCCCTTTAGCAGTGGATCATTACTATGCAAGTAGCTACGAAGCATTGAAAGCAACCACAGATGTCACCTAGTTTAATCGTCTCCTATTAACTTCTTTTTTCTTTTTTCTTTTGTGTGTGTGTGTGTGTGTGTGTGTGTGTATGTGTGTGTGTGTGTAGGGTCTTACTACATAGATTGGACTTGGAGTGATCTTCCTGTTTCCTGCCTCCCCAGTGCTGGGATTACAGGCATGTGCCACCACACCTAGACTCCATTGCCAGCTCAGCGCTCCTGAAAGTGGGGCCAGCATGGCATATGGTGCCAGGGATCGAACGCTGGTCCCTGTGCTTCCTTAAGCAAGTGCTTAGTGCATTGAGCTATACTGCCAGCCCTTCATATTAATTTCTTATTGCTTCTGTAACCAATTAAACTTAAGACAACCCAGATATACTGTTACAGTTCTGTAGGTGAAAAGTCCAACCCCTGTGGGCTGATATCAGTTTGCCCACAGGGCTGGTTCCTAAAAGAGGAGCCTTTTCAGCATCTAGGAAGTGCCTGGATTTGTTGGCTATGGCCTCTTGTGACACCACCAGGTCACATCATTTTAATTCCTCTTTCCATTGTTATATTGCCTTCTCTGACTCTGACCACTGAGGAATCTGTTTGATAAAGACAATGGTAATGACAATGGACCCACTCAGTGTATTATTCTTCCTATCTCAAGTTTCTTGACCTAATTACAGCTAGAAAATCCCTTTTATCATGTAAGATAACATTCATGAGTTTCAGAGATTTGAAAGTGGACACAATGGAGAGACATCTTTCAGCTTTTCAAATACCTCCACATTTCCACTTGGTCTAAAGCCACAGAAATAGTTAATGACAGAGCTGGCCTTGTCTGTGCACTACTTTGGACTTTCAGTTTTATTTCTACCACCCTGTGACACTAGTTTTTCAGGAACAGATAGATGGACTCTCTGAAGAAGGTATCTGCTTTGGGTGACTCTCAGTGAAGGTTCTGGTTGCCTGAGGGGGCACTGGGTGGGAATACCTTCAAGGGACAGTGTCATAGTTTGAGGTTTTACAAAGGGGAACAATTTAATACAGGACACATATTTTTATTAGATTATTTAAAATAGTAACCCAAAGAATCACACACAAAAAAGAGAATGCAAGAAATTGCTCCATGCACTAAAGACCAAAGAATCCAGTTGAGGGCCCTTGGATCCCACAATAATGTGTTCTACAGGCCTGTTTCATAGATCTGTGCTGGGAAGGCCCAAAGGTCAGTGGTGGAAGCTAAAAAGTCTATGCCATCTGAATGAAGGAAGGGTCTGTATTAGTAAGTGAGGGATCTGCATTGGACCCAGGAAGCGATGCTCAAGGTAAGAACCAGAGCTCCCTGAAAAGTGCCAGTGAAGTTCCAAGCTCCTCTGAGGATGAGAGCAGCTGAGCCATTATCGGGAAAGCCGGCTTGCCAAGTTTCTCCAGGGGGACGAGCAGCATACCATCTCCCCTCTGGATCCAGGAAATGATGCTCAAAGTGAAGACCAGGATACCTCTCCTCCACCCCCCACAAAGAACCACAGCCATCGTCAGTGGCAATGAGGTCCCAAGCTCCTCCTCTGGTGAAATGACTAGGTTCACCAGAAAAGCCAGCATGACAAGGTCCCCCAGCAGAATAGCCCAAGCAATTTTCGACAGCTTCCTAACAGTTTCTAGCAGCTCCTAACAGCCTCTGAACAGCTTCTCTAGTTCTGCCACTTAGGCTTTTATCAACAGTCCTCAAGGGGCCTCGCACACTATGCTGGTTCAGTTCAGGTGGGCATTACAAGTTGACCACCAGCTGTCAATCCACCACAGGAAGTTTAAGAGCAGAGAGGAGGCTCCTCATCCTTAATGTCACAGGGCAGGGACCATCCCTAGAGGAGAATAAGTGCTCCCTATGGGGTAGGAAAAACTAGGAAACTCTTCTGTTAAATGCAGAATGATTGCTATCAAAGGAGGAAGAAGAGAAGTGTAAAAGAAAGGAGAATAACACACAGAATAATGTAGAAAAAGAAAGAAAATATAGTTGAAGTGAAGTCAAAGGGAAAGGAGAATATTTATGTCACAGTGGACCCATGTCATAATGATTCCATGGTTGTGTGTGTGTCCTGAACCCGGGCATATTCTGAACACTTTCTCTTCATTGACATCTAAAATTTATTTCCTGTACCACATTTCACGCATTTGTAGTTGTTGCTCACAGTTTATATCATTTATTGATTCATCCTCATCTCAGATTCCCTAGAGAATGGCAACAATTTCCATCTATTTTATGACACGGAGTGAAAATAGGTGCTTTGCAACATTTTTAATAATTTTAAAAATAATATGGTGTGCAAGATACTAATATCATTAACATTTTTATTTTAAAGCGAATAAAAATAATAAAAATGGTACAGAATCTCAAAACAAGATGATAGAATATTAACAATGGCTGTTATATTGATATTGTTATCTTCAAAGTAGTTGCTCTGATTACCAGAAACACCATGCAAAATTGATTAAACAATTAGTCATTAACTGTTCCTTTCAATAAACCAATAGAAACATTAGTAGTGCAATTATTTTAGCTATCATGTGTGTGTGTGTGTGTGTATTTTTTTTCCTTTTTTATTTCTTTTCTCTATTCTCCCCTCCAAGTTGTTGTTATACATGAAAAAAATGTTCAACATCATTGGTCAAACCATTAGCATTTAAAAAAAAATGTTCTGAAAAAATTCCAATCTAATTTTGTACTTTAACTGAAAGAAGAGCTTGAGGCGAATATAAAGAGCACAATGCTTTTGCAATTAGTATGGAAAGTGAAGATAAGCAAGAAATAGCAAAGACATATTGACATAAAGTTGGAAAAGCAATGAAATTGAATACTTAAAGGAAAGGGCAGGTTTATTATAACTATAAATGGAATAAAGAAAGAAAAATATAGAATGTTTTTCCATTATTATGTGAAGAAGCATTGCTGATTGAAATTACTAAAATAGAAACAAAACATGTTTTATCTTTACTCAAAAAGATTTGGACCACATTAATTATGAAGTAGGGAAATCTAGTTGGGAGAATAGTGAGTAGCACGAAATACTGAATATTCTCTAAGTTATCATTTCTATGCTTTATAATTTCCTAACTGTCCAAGGTAGAAAATATTGCAACATTGATAGTTCTCCAGTACTTGTAGATACACATCATCATGACAGGTAAGGATAATCATTACTATTAACTAATCCTATCAAAAATATTTTGTTGTAACTATACAACAAAGTACATACTTAATTTAAAATATTTAGGGTCCAGGGAGATGGCTCAGTGGAATAAGCACTTCCCTGGCAAGCAAAAGGGTCTGAGTTCAATCCCTGGTTCAGCAAAAAAAAAAAAAAAAAGTTAGCATGTATTTAGTATACAGATATTACATTTAGGAAAATATCTAAAAAGTTTACTTGGTCTGCTTTTCTGCCAGGAGAAATGTCACTTATTCTTTAAGGTCCAAACTGGTGATAACCTCCTTATAAGACTTCTTTGTATCCTTTCAGCCATTTCTTAATTTCTGAAGCACTTTAGATAACTCAATTTGTTCTCATATGATAGTGCTGACTTTAAATATAACTCTTTCTATTAACTCCATGTCATTTACAAAATTATAATTCTTCAAAAGTCAAGATGGACTATTCATCTGTGTATCTCTATATACCCAATGATCTAGATCACTACAAGTACAAGAATGAATAAATCAGTGTAACAAATATTCTATAATACTAGAATTACCTTCACGAGACTCTACCATTCCACCTGTTGGGTCATTTCTTCTGGATGTGAGTGGGAGTTCTGTAAATCTATTATAATAAACAGGTTTTCCAGGTTACTCACTCAGCCTGACAACAGGGGTATCTGGGACCCACTCATTAACAAGATGGTTGGTTATAATGTTCAACTTATTGTAAAGAGGGTCTACCCTAATGAGAACAATTGACAGAAAATGAGTAAACTGTTTTGTGGGGCTAGAATACCTGATTTAAAAGTGAGAAGTGGACTGTAAAATTGGAGGTGAGCTATATTGATAACTCAGATAAGGCTAGAGTTGTAAGAAAAGTCTACACCAACTCTTACCAAGAGTTTATGTAGCAAACCCATCCTACATTTATATTCAGACTGCTGCTTAAATGAAGACCATAACTACACTCTAGAGTACTATTTTTCTTCTTCTCTGTGAACCACTAAGATAATTATGAATCATCCTTCCTGCCCATCAAAACTTGTTCTAATAACTTTATCTAAATATCTATGCATGTATTTTTATAGTACGTAAAGGCTGCTCAGTATGTAAATAGCAAGTTTACATTCTATTTTTCATGTCAATTGTTACCTAAAGTAATTTTAAATTAAAGACATATACCTGAGTCTTTCTTAGACAAATAATTATATGCTCAAAGAAAATTTACAAGTATTCAAAGATAAAACAAGGGAATAAAAAACAAAACATGAAATGTCTCAATCTTTTTGTGAGATGGAAAACTGGTAATTAATTCACCAGAGAAGAGCAGACAATTTTTTAAAGGGCCTCCAAAGTAAAGTACCAATGACAATGCATCATCTCTATCACAGAACTTCTAAGAAGCCTCAGGCTACTCAAACAGAGTTCTATGGAGAATGAGATCTTAAAGAACTGGTTGTACAGCACACTATTAAATAAAGGAACCCTTCAATATTTTTTGACATCAAAACAATTAACATACACCCCACAGAAGATAGGAAAGCTAAGGCCTATTCTTACACAGCATTGAACGGGGCAAATTTCAGATATGAAGATATGGGGCTGATGATGGAGGGAGGGATTGAAAAATCTGTATTGTGGAAAGAAAGTTCATCTTCTTCTACTCTATTTTTATCTCTCAGAGATTTGCTTCTTAGGCAGAAAATAGTAGATTTTTCTTTGAAGATAATTAAGGTACCTAAGAAGAGATTTCCATATTGTGGTATTTGTGTCACCTAGAGTATTTGAGTCCAGTCCTGATTGATTCATATTTAGCATCATCATTTGATATGCATTTGGCTTATACAGAGAGCATTTCATTGTCCTGTTCTTAAACTGTTAATGGATGATTTCCAGGCACTCCAGGCATGGTGGTTAATTTTAATTGCTAACTTGAGAGATGCTTAGGAATTAGCGAAGCATACTTCGGTTGGGTTGTATGCGGGTAGATCATGAGGGTGTGACCTTGGGGATGATATCTCCACTCCTTCATCTACTCTCTGGCTTTTCCTCTGCTTTCTGTACCCATAATGCCATGAGTTAAGTATTTCCTGAGTTAAATATGGCTTTCTGTCTTGTTTGTGCTTTGAGGCCAGCCACCATGCACTAAAACTGGGAGTCAAAATTACCCTCTTCTTCAAAATGAAGCAAAGTACTTCCCAGAGGCTCGATGCTGTATAGATATCAGCCTTGGGGACTTTATCTGACCCTTTGTCCTTTCCTCACCTCTGGCTCTTCCCGTGGCTTTTGTTTCTGGGCTGTCATGGGATGAGCTGCTGTGATGTCTCTGCCTTAGAGCCAAGCAATCTTTGACTGAGACCTCTGACACTGTGAGCAAAAGAAACCTCTCTGCCTTCAATTTATAGGTGTCAAATATTTTACTCTAGTAGCAGAAAACTGACTAATATACCTGGAAATCATCTAACATTAAAGAGGGGACCAAAAATAGAAATGGAAAAGATGTCTATGGCCATAGTACCCTGAACACGCTCAATCTCGTCTGATTGTGGAAGCTAAGTAGGGTGGAGCCTGGTTAGTACTTGGATGGGAGACAAATGGAAATGAAAGCAAATCCACAGAAATGCAGATCCTTTAGGGAATGCCTTTGACTTTCTACTTCTTCCCATTAAGAAATGCTAAATTTCTAGTCCTGTCCCAGTTGTAACAAATAGGCTTTTGTTTTTTCTTCTTTTTCTTTCTTTCTGGTTTTTTTCTTTTTTTTTAATTTTAGGGAAAGCTCTATGAGGTGTAAAGGATCTCAGTACTAGATCAGACTTGTACTGATCTGCATGTTTACAGCCTCCCAAGAGCTGGGATTACAGGCACACCAGCCAGTCTCAATTGCCCTCTCAGTGCACCCCAGGGAGTGGGCCAGCACAGCAGGCCCAGGGATCAAACTCCTGGCCCGTGGGCCTGCTTGCAGGCACCTTAATCCTCTGAGCTATTTGGCCACTTTTGCTTCTTCATTTTTATTATTCAATGGGAGAGTCCTATTCTTGTGCTTCTTCTGTGAATCTCTGCCTTGTTTTCTTATGCCCAAGACTGCATTCACTTCCTCCCAGCCCTGAGCTGTGCCTGGCTCTCACCTTTGCTGGCCACACTCAAATCACTTTCCCAACTTTATCCAATTCCTACCGAGAAAATTAATCTTTTACCTTAGCCTTTTCCCCCAGTCACAGCCATCTCTGATCTGCCTGCTTGCCTGCCTGCTTGCAAGAGCTTACTTAGACTTTCCATTGCTCTGCTCCACTGAACCTGCTGTAGAGCTTCTCTGGCTTTACTGCTTTCTACTCTAAAAGATCCCCCTCTCCCCCTGTGCCTGCCCCGCTTTGCAGACTGCAAACTTTAGGGCACTAGCTAGCTAGTTGTCTTCCCTCCAGACAGTATTGTCTCCCTAAGAACATTAGCTACTTAGAAGGACATGCATTCTCTGTAATTCCTCAGGGCCTGTACCAGTCTGAGCCCTTAAGTGAGTGCTAAGTGTGGGCATGTCTCATCACTCAAGAGGCGTGTATTTCCCCTGAGCCTAGCAAACACACTGGCTCTATGTCTCCCATTCAAAGGACATGACAACTTAGGGGAAGGAAGAAAGAAGCTCTTCTAGTTTTGATTTCCATACTTCAGGCTGAAATTCTGATTTCCAGGTCACTCTGTGTTGCAGTTTAGCAGAGCATTGCCTTGCTCCCTGCTCCACCAGGCCCTGCCGCCACCCCACTTCCCTAGGTGTGACTTCTGATTGCATGGTACAAATGCCCAGACTACTGGGATGCAGGGTAAGTTCTCTGGGCGTGTCTCTGTTCCCAGAATTTCGAAGTTGAATTATTGCTGCTGCCACTGCTTTAAAAGTCTCTAAAAATATTGTTGGAGGTGAAATTTTGAACTGGACAAAGCTCAGAATGATCAAAATGAAAGTTGATGCAGGAGAATTCACTCCCAACAGACAACTTCTAGTAATATTTTTTGAACTTTTTATAGATTCTGAAGAAAAGCAAAAAGATAAAAAGCATCATTTAATCTTTGTGTACTTACCCTTCAGAACTGAAAGCAAGATATCTATGGTTGGATCATAATGTTTGTATGTTAAAAAATTGCTGTCTAAAATATTAAAATTAAAGTTGTTATGCAATTTGCGGAGCTCATCACAAAATACATATAGCATCCCCCACCTGTGCCTTGGAAGTTTGGCAACACTGGGCATAGTATTGGTTCTGCTTGTTTTGTTGTTTGTTTTTCCTAATAATCCCAAATAATTTTGACCCTGAAGCTGAGATGAATGAGGAGGACTATTCTCCCTTGACAATATCTAAATTGTGCTGGTAAATAGTAGTACAAGCTGGCACTCCTTAGTAGTGCCTGTATTACTGGGCTCAGTGAAACAGAGGCATAAAATAGTAAAATGCAAGCCTTATGGAAGAAGGCCATAGGCCATGCAGAGAGGAGAGAAATCAGGGTAGGAGAACACAGGCACAAGGTGTGACAGAAAGCTTTTAGCTACCAACATCAGTGTTATGATGAATGAGAAAAGCTCATCGGCAAAGGAATCAAAGCAGAGACCAGAAACATGGCATTTGAGTTGGGCAGTAAAGCACAATTAAAAGTTGGACACTGCAGTTCTTCTAGATCATTCTCAACCTTTTATTGAGAGTTTGTTCAGCAAAGCCAGAAGCTAGGGTAGGAATATTAAAATAATAATGGTAATAGCAAAAGTCTGTTATAGAAAGTGTCTTGTGGATGGTGTCTTTGTAAACAAGTTGTTGCTATACCATGGGCTAACTGGTGTAATAGAACTCTTTGGAAGCAATTAGGGAGGAAGACATTAGTTCTGCCTGGGGAGTTGGGAGAGCATTCATAAAGGAAATGAGCTTTGATCTGGGCTTTGAATGATGAGTGGAATTTTACCAGATGGAAAAAGATGAGGAATAGATTCCAGGCAGTGAGCACAATGCACAAGGCATGGAGACATCAAAGAGGGAAATGGGTTTGGGAATAGTGAGACCTGTGTGGTTGCAGTGGGGAGAAGTGAGGGTGGAAATGGAGGTTTGCAGAGAAATGACTTGGAAAGACGTGTAGGGGCTAGTCTGTGAAAAGGCTCTGTATGCCATGCTAAGGAGTGTAAAATGTATCTAGTAAATTATTTTAAGGTTAGCAGTTCTTTGTTCCTTTTAGGAAAATCACTTTGGTGACAAGACAGAGGTGTTTTTTTTTTTTTTTTTTCATTTTATGTATATATAGTATAGGATCTCACTCCTCAGCTTGGACTCATAGTGATCCTCCTGTTTTCAGCATCACCAGCACTGAGATTACAGGTATGTGGCAACATGCCTGGACTCAGTCGCTAGCACAGCATGCCCGCAGAGGTCAGGGCTATGTGGCATGTGGTACTAGAGATCGAACTCTTATCCCTGCACTTGCCAAAGCAGACACTCAGTCTGCTGAGCTATCTCACCAGCCCTTAGAGGTGGGTATTTGAGAAGGGAAAGGAAGGAGATGGTGCTCTGGAGAGAGTATCTTGAGTGGGGTGACATTCAGAGGAGGAAATTTGGAATAAATGGTAGAGAGTTTTAGAGGCTGGATGAAGCATTTAACATTGAGTTCTGTGGCAATGCTGTAGTTTATGGACACTGAGCTCCAGAGAGCCTGGAGAATGGATGAAATGGCATTGGAACACAATTTGAACTGACTCTGACGGCCAGGGCAGGAGACGGTTGTCAGCCCACTAGCCCATTAGGTCCTTGTTTCTTCCTTCACTGAATCCTGGTTTTGTTCCATGATTTCCTCCCTCAATTAGAAAAGGAGGTCTTGTGCGTGTGGGGGATGAGTTCATCTTAGGATGAGCCCATGGAGCCCATTTCTGGCCACTGAGACAGCTAATGATAATAGCAATTATACTTGTGCTGTAGAAAAATATCCTTATGAAGAATTCATATATATTTGTTATACAATGCCCTTTTGGGTCATTGTGGGAAACACTTTTTTTTTTTTGAAAGAGTATCTTGGGAAAAGACAATCTATTCTGCTAAGCCTTAGCTACTTTCATGTGACACTTGGACCTGCCCTGCTACCACCTTGCTATGCTAAGAAGAGCTGCTCTGTGGACAAAGCCCATGTCCAACAAGAAACCTGATTTCTAGTTGATGTTATGGAGCAACTGATTTAGCCAAACCTATAAATGCGTTCCATATGAACAGTTGTTATGTGAAGTAATTAATAATCTTAACGTTCATGTTAATTTGAGCTGGAATTTTCTAATGCATGGAATAGTACAAACATAAATGAGAACTGAAACAAGGAAAGCAGGGAAGGCAAACATAGGAGGCTCAAACACAAATCTTTGCTGAAATGGGATTGAAGAGATGGGGCAATTGCCTGACATCTGTGGATAGGAGAGACAAGCCTGTGATTCCAGGGCGGATTGCATCACTGGGAATGGGAGTAAAAATCACAGAAACAAGGATTTAAAAGATGAGTTGGTTTGGGAAAGAACTCAGTAAGCCAGCTTTTACACATTAATATTGAGTGTGAAGTGAACACATCTGGAAGTTCAGGGCTGATGTGGTAAGAAATGAGGATAGAACCAGCCACACACTTCAATTTCTTCCTGTGGGTCTGGGGAATTCTTGCACTGTGAATGTTTTCTCCTGGAGATATCTCTCCCTACTCATTATTGATGTGTTCCTAAGTATAATTAATGTAATTTATATCAATAACAATAAAGGGGAATATATGATGTAAGTAAGCAAGCAATTTCTTATTTGGAAAATTCCCCGAGTGCTTGCACAGTGCTAAAGCAGGGAGGTGCTCTGCTGTGGCTTTACTTCACTGAGATGTGCCACACGCACTGTGATCAGGAGACAGGAGTTCAAACCTGAGCTCAAAACTTGCTTGCCCTTGTTTTTTTTTTTGGTTCTCCCAAGTGCCTTAATTACTGAGAACCTCAATATGATTACATTTTAAATAGGTTTTATAAAACTTACTTGGCAGACTTTGTGCTTAGTAATGTAATTATTGTATGTACCACATTTTCAAAATTGCATTCACTTTTGTTCTTGAAGTTTTCAAATGTCTTAGTTATAACTTATGAGGGTCCTTTACTTTCAGTTGAGTTCACTGTGATGCTTAGAATCCTGGGGTCCCATGAAGGAGGAGGTGTAAGCATTTATTTGTTGAGCTCAGAGAAATGGTGTAGGACAGGCTGGTTGTCTGGAAGGGTTCACTGGATCAGAAGAGTGGGCGTGGCCATCTTACTTTCTCTCGTTGCACAAAAGAGTTTCCAGAGCACTGAAGAACTCACCTCTGCAAGCTCCACAACTGCAGTGAAAAGACTCTGAGACGTAGTGAAGCTGGTGGCAGATTTTGGCCTACAGGGAGGGCCGTGTTGTGATGCTGGATCTCTTGAAAATAATCCTTCTTTTTTGGTACATCCACATTCCATGTATTCGTAGCTCCCCCAGGAAGATTACTGGGAGGAAATGATTAAGCCAAACTAGATTTTGGCCCCCTTCATATTGTATTGTTGACTAATTTCACAGTGAAGTGACCCAAAATCTTAATTAGCACTTAGACTTCCTAACATTCAACAAAAGTCTATTGAGTACCTGGTATGTGCCAGCAATTAATTTAGTCCCTCATTAGTCTTTTGTGTTTTATTTAAATAGAGGCTTTTAAGCCGGGCGTGGTGGCGCATGCTTATAATCCCAGCACTCGGGAGGCTGAGGCAGGAGGATTGTTGTGAGTTCGAGACCAGCCTGAGCTACAAAGTGAGCTTAAGGCTAGCCTGCACTGCATAGTGAGACCCTGTCTCAAAAAAAAAAAAAAAAAAAAAAAAAAAATAGAGGCTTTTACTATGAGGAAGTAAGTTGATGGTACGTTTTTAGGGTCTCTTTAACATAGCACTCTTCAGAAGTTTTCACTTGTTATTGGACCCTCTATCAGCAAATGAAGTCTAGGTTCTAGATGAGATTCTAAACTTCTTAGGAACAGAAAACCTTTGAAATGATTGTATCAGATAAAGAAACAATGGCCAACCCATCCGTATTGTCAGAGACTAAGAAACTTTACGTGAAAGGACTGCACCTGGGTGACTCACCTGGCATTGCTACCACTCGCTGGTTTCCAGTGACCCAAGCATATCAAGGCTCTGATGTCTAAGACCTCACAGGATTGACATAGTTTGAGTGGGCATCAGTCTTGACAGGGCCCTGCACTGAACATTTGAGCCTCTGATGAGGACCATGTATCCCTAGTGAAGACGTGTGGATTGGCTTTCTGTATGCCTAAGAGCTACCTAACTATGTGAATCACAGTTTCTTATGGGAATTTTAGAATAAGAATGTTCCACTTAAACTTATAAAACTCAAAATGCTGATTATATGGCAAGAAATCATTATAGAAACTCTAAAATACATCAGAAAAATTTGGTCATTAAAGGATATACTTTAAACTTTTGAACCATGCACCTTGGAGGGAAAAAAATAAAAGAATAATATATCTGGCTTATCTTCCTCTTCCTGTGAATAGCCCTGTAGAAAATCTATGCACTGTGGCCTCACATGTATAAAGAAAGGTAACTTCAGCATTCTCCTGTCAAACCACACCTCAGACTGCCAGAGAAGACCTGGGTTGGCCCCCTTCTCTGATTCCACACACACATTCTCAGAGCTTGAGCAGGAGTGTGTAAATGAAGAAGAGCATGAGATACACTTTGATTTCTATGAGTACATTCTGTTAATCTACATTCTTCCTCCACATGGAAAAATATACCCATATATCAACATCACAACTGTTACTGTATATGAAAATAAATGAGTTTAATCAATACGTATTCCAGTGTAAGCCGTCATTTGCATGGAGCTATTCTAAGCTGAGAGTTTCATGGCATTTTCAGATGAGGTTTTATGTTAAGTATTGATATTCTGGAACAGCTCCTGGGATCCTGCACAGAAGTAAACCTGCTGTGATGTTTGCTGGAAAATCCGTAGGTACATAATAAAATCACACCTTCTTGTTCTGGCTTATGAAGCCTGCATACGGGAAGCCAGCCTTGAGCTGAGGGACCTGGCTCGCCCCCCAACAGTTCTGCCAGCCTTCTTTCAGGCAGTCTAGCTTCCTGTAGCTCACTATGCTGAGTTCTCTCCTGTACACTTGCTGTTCTCTCTGCTGACCCCACTCTTCCCCCAGACTGTCACATACTTGGTCCCTTCTAAGTGTGTTGCCATTTTGTCAGGTGGCCTACCCCGATGACACTGCCATCTCGGGAACCCACTGAGTGAGACACACATAAACCATATGTGTATTTTTATCTTTTCTAGTAGTCCCATTAAAACAGAGCACCTACAATTTTTAAATGACAATGGAATACCCATCTCTGACAAAACTAAACAAAAAAAGGGGACACTAATGAAGGACCATTTTGTATCTGTATATACAAAATAGGATAGATATACAGCTACTTTCTCTTAATTCACTGAGAAGAAAGATTTGTATTTTTAGTGTTTGGACAGAATATCATGTCTGCATCTTATACTATGAATAACCACTATGAAAACAACAATATGCAATGTATTAATTACTGAAACTGTCCTACTAACCTGTTTTGAAACTGTCTCATTGCTATTTGCCTCTCAATAAAACTAATTAAGAAATGAAAAAAAATAAAACAGAGGTTAGATAATTTTTTATGTATTTAAATTTTATCAGTGGGAGTTTGTAATACAGGCCATATTGCGTTATAATAGATAGTGTTTGCATTACAAACATCATGGGGAGTGGTTACATGCACATATTGTTTGTTTTTTAAAAAAAATCTTGTTGCCCTTTCCTCTAACCCCTCCTCCTTCTATTCCCCCATCCCCTTTTCCATTCCTGTTGATATTACTTGTCTTAGCTCATGTAGTGGTGGATAGTGTTTGCATTAATTGGGGTTGGCAGGTTCCTGTACCTGGCTCCTCTTTATTTCTTTCGTTTCCTCTTCCTTCCTCTTCACCTTTTGCCTTTGTTTCCTCAGACCTTTCCTATTGTAGAAGAATTCTCCCTTGTTCCTTTCTATCCATCTTTTATCATTTTCTTGGTTATACTTCCTCATTCAAAGGAGAAATACCATATGGTACTTAAGCTTCTGTGTCTGGTTTCTCTCATGCAACATTGTCCTTTCGAGATGTATCCATTTTCCTACAAATGTCTCAAAATGTGTCATTCTTTATTGTTGGATAGTGTTCCATTAAATATAGACACTTTTTTATCC
This sequence comes from Ctenomys sociabilis, assembly GCA_004027165.1. NCBI lineage: Eukaryota > Metazoa > Chordata > Mammalia > Rodentia > Ctenomyidae > Ctenomys > Ctenomys sociabilis. The sequence continues at coordinate 6,809 of PVKA01021308.1, read as the reverse complement.
AATTGTCTGTTGATCGATATGATATTAATTGTAATATTATTTTTGTTTAATGGATCTAAAGTATTATCATTTCAAGAATCAGTACAGTTTCCAATAGCTATATCTTTTGTCTTTAGTGAGCCTTTGAGATTCAGCCCATCTCTTAGAATAAATTTTCATTTGAATGATCTCCCTCTTTCCTTCCTTCCTTCCTTCCTTCCTTCCTTCCTTCCTTCCTTCCTTCCTTCCTTCCTTCCTTCCTTCTTCTTGTTTCTTTCATACTGGGAAGTGAACTCTGGACTTTCACACAGAGCTATATTCCCAGAGTATCTCTAAATCTTTAAGTTCCCCGGGCTGGTCTTGAACCTGTGATCCTCCTGCCTTAGCATTCACAGTGCTGGCATTACAGGCATGAACCACCATGTCCACCTGTACTAGTCACACGTTAAATGCTCAAGAGCCACATGTAGCTGGCTGGTGGCCACTGTATCATACAGCGCAGAACTAAGCCAATATCCCTCCTCTCTATTGTACCTCAATAGTCACTCTATTGTACCACCCTGATTTACCATCACCATAACACTTATTAGTGTTTGAAATCATCTTGATTATTTCCCCACATATTATCTTTCCCTCCATCCTCTATCTGCTCCTGGTCCTTTAAATACGAAGTCTAGACAAACACGAGCTTTATTTTATTCTTTGTTGTATCACCAAGATGAGCACATTGTCAATGTTCAATAAACACTTGTTGAAAATAAAGGAATGAAAAACCAGTGTCCTGTTAAAGCAATAGAATCCACATGCAGCTTTTGCTTTTCACCCTTTCCTATTGTCCTCTATTTTAAGTAGGTGGTGTAATAATACTGACCGCACATGTGACTTCCCCTCCCTTCTTCACCTGTGTCCCATGGTAACCACCCTGTAACCTTTCACATACAGGGTTGAGTCATAAAGGGAAACTACTTTCCAGTCCACCTTTAAAGCTACTTTCAAGTTAGCATCCAATTCACAATAAACAAGAACAAAAACATGTTTAGAAACCACACATCTGGACTTTCTTTTTCATTCTAACCATTTACAAAGCAAGTTGGGCTGTAAATAGCATTTCTTATACTTTTTTGTCCAATGAGAAGAAGACTAGGATCTGTGACCAGTTTCAGGCCTTGGAAACTTCCAGGAGGCCTGGAGTTCTGGGATTTCCCCTTCACCGAGTTCTGGAAAAGATCCAGGCCTGTGTGGAACCAAGGCTTTGTGTGACAGTGGGCAGTCGCTCCACCTTTTTTTCTACCCATTGCTTCCATCTGCAAAAGAAAAATCAAACTCACCTCTTATTTCCAGTATAAGATGATAGAGAATATTACTTCAAGCACTTATGTCCAGTCTTGAAAAATGCTGGTGTTGGTCGAGCAGAGCAGTGGGGGTGACTTAGTGCGTAAGCCTCTGTTCCAAGTACAGGAGGGACAATAAAAACTTGGAGAGTTGTGGAGCATATATCAGTATTACAGCCAAAGAGTGAAAAGTGAGCATGCTTTGGAAATAATTCTTACTCTGTCTATAGTTAGAGAGTTTGCACAAAGAGAAAAGTTTCTTGAAATCCTGTTTTGGCATTTAATGACATTAGCATGCAATGACTCCTAAGTGAAACAGAATGAAAAGAATATGATCTGATTCCATCCTAGGCTTTCTCTGCCTTCTTTTGTCTCTTACTGCCTGGTTACCTTTGAAATTATAGCCCATACAAAACCTGGATTTGGTTTGTCTGTAAGCCTTAATAGAAGAATTATTGAATTTAAAAATGTTGAATTTTAAATTCAGAATTCGTTTGTTTAAAAGAATATGCATTGTATTTGTACTCAATATAAAAATCAGAGGTGTGAGCATAAATCAGACCCTCAAAAGGCTTATGTTTTAACAGACCAAACACTCATTAAACAATTCAGGTACAATCATGATCAATGCCTTGAAGGAGAAGAATCACGTGGTGACAGAGGATTAAATGGGGCTGAACTGGTTTAGGGATTCATGTGAAAGTGATCTTTCAGCTAAACTCTGCTTAGTGGGTTTGTAAATCAAGCAGGTCAGGAAAATTTTTTGGTGGAAAGAAAATGCTGAGGTAGGTAGTGGCCTGGCAAAAGCCCGAGATGAGAAAATGACCAGTGTGGCTCAGGTAGCACCCTAGGAACTCCCAGAGAAGGGGCTGGTGAGGCTTTCTCCCCAATGGGCTTTTATTGGCTTAAGCGATTCTCTTTATTCATTTGCCTGAGACTTACATATGAGCTCCTACATGATGTGAAAGCCTTCAAACCTGTTTGCCCCAGGTGCCATTGACTGTGGACCTTCCAGACCTATGTGAAAGGTCTTTCAACTGTCTTTGGGTGCAGTAGCAAACAATGAGCGCCAGGGGGCAGGAAGCATTCTCCTCATTTGCTTTGATGGTGCCCCCCAACCTGTGAAAATGGACATTGATACAAATATTGAATGTAGAATTGTAAAGCTGCTAACAAGATTGGAAGTCATTACTTTTTAAAAAATTCTTAAATGAGTATTCCAATAACAAACAAACAGAACTTTTACTGATTTGGGGGATATGGTTTAATTCATTCTAGAATCAGGAAACATAACTAATTCATCTTGATGAAGTTATGGCAGTCATGTAATGATGGATTTTGGCAAAAAGGAGTAATTCAAGAGGAATTCTCAAAATCTAGTCCCATAAAACAACGGAAAGCATGAAAGCATGGCTTTTAACTCTTTTCCACGGATGCTTCACCATAGGAATGAGGCTTAGCAGCAAACTCTACAAGAGATGGAGAAGGTTTTAAATACACAAGTGGTGGGCTGGTGCCATTTCAGAGTTGATCAGCTATTAATAGGAAGACAGTGAAACCTCCAACTTCCACTTGAATGAAGTTAGAAAAGTGTCATCAGGTATATGCTGAACTTCTGGAGGCTATGTTTCCAACACATGATAAATAATGAAACTTTTGGGGAAAACAGAAAAATAGGCAAGGCAACTTATTCATCACTACAAATTGGTCATAGACCAAGAGCATTAACATCACATCGATCACATATTACTGATTGCTGCATATGGAAGTCTCATATCAGCCACGAGTAAAGCCAGATAATTAGCAGATGTCACCGATGCCAATCTGCTGATGTTTAAAAAAGGAACAAGTGAATCAGCAAACTATTTAGGAAAGTAAGTCTGCAGCAACCATTCTGTCATCAGGAGTCTCATGTGACCGACAGGTCCATGTGTCATCAGGTCCCTCAGCATGACCATGCAAAAGAAAATAGCAGTCTATATCTCAGGCTTCAAGCGAAGTTTGAGTATCAACAATGTTTATCAATACTATGTTACATAGATTTTTTAAAAGTATGAAGCACTATTTAAAATTAAGTTGTAAGGTAATACCTTCTTGTTTTTTCTGGTTATTGTCAATATCTAAAACATATGGTGTTGTTTAAAGTGAAATATGATTTCTTTTATGGAAGCACATCTCTTGATAACAGAGCATTAATGCACATGGGTGTGAGAAATGCATAATAACTAAATGCATATGGAATGAAAGCAGAAAAGTCTATCACAACTACAATAGAAAAGAGAATGGCATAATTCATAGAAATTTGTTACAGATATACTATTGTGCTGGGTATTTAAAAAGTATATTTGTACCTCAAAGCAATTTTGTGGAGCTGGGTTAATTATTATCCCCATCTTACAATAGACTTGGAGGAGAGTATTCAGAGTAGGAAGTAGCGACTGCTGACAGTGCTGTAGCAGAGCATTGTTAGTGTTGATCACTCAGGCCCAATCCTCACTTTCTGCCATCTCTATATTTGCTCTGGAGCATTTTCTCCTCTATTGTGCATAGCTTTGGTAGTTTAGAAAATGCAGAGAACATGGTCTTCCTTAGTGAAGGCTAAGAGATACCATTATAGCTTTGGCTAGTTTGTTCCTGTAAAGAGGATGTAAAGGGAGGAGCTAGTCCCAATCTGGGCAATTGGATTTTTATAGGTCTTGATGCAGTGAGAGAAAGCACTGTCCCTACAACCAGTCCCCATCCTATTCCTAGCCTACCTGTAGACTGCTTCTCCAGATCTTCCACCAGTACTGCTGGTGCTGTACTCACCTATATCCTCACACTAAATCAAATCAAACCAGTGAACTGATGCCCAAAGTAAATTCACACCAAACTTCCCAAAGCCGTAATTATACCGAGAAAATACATTTTTATCTTCATTTCAAATACTGAAATGATTTCACTAAAAACAGAGTCTATAGGAGTTCTTTTTATAAATAAAACAACTTACAAATTAAATGATGTTGCATATTATTTTCACTGCAATTGCTGCTTATATGTAAATTCAACATACTACATATGTTATATCTATGTTTTCCTTTTTTTTTTTTTGGTAGAACTAGGGATTGAACTCAGGCCCTTGCACTTGCCGGGGAAGCACTTATTCCACTGAGCCATCTCCCCAACCCTTACATATGTTATATCTATGTAATCATTTATTCTCTAGGTTGACTGGGATTTGTTCTTATATTACCATTTGAATTCATTGTGATAAGACTCTTCCCTTTGCAATAAAGGTAGATCCAATTCTAAATTTGTAGGAAACTTACAGCAATTACTCTCATTAACTGAGTCCTTACCATGGGCCAGAATTATGCTAATGTATATATGACAATTGTATGAAATATATGTTATTTTTTAAAGGAGGCACTAAAAATTTATTCAAACATATTACTATGTAAGTAGAATTATTTATAACTATTCTTGTGAAATAGTTTTCAAAAAATATTGTGAACTACTTTATGAATAGTCGGCACATACTGATGCTCTGGTGACCTTAATTTTTGGTGGATAATGTACATGCTTACGCAGAAATAGGCAGGCTCATGCTGGTAGATTAACTGTCAAATGCTCCATCAAAACTTCATTTATGGCCTTTCCTTGATTGATTTCTGTTCCCACTTTATCTTCTGTCACGTTGTCAACTTCCTGACTGGTTTTACTGCTGATTTGGGCTATTCGACCAGCACCAAAGTGATCACCTCTCCAACTTGACTGGCCAGACCAGCCCCTTGGCCAGTCACTTCTTTGTCTGGATCCATCGCAGTATTCTTCCATTTCAGGTAATTTGACTAGCACTCAGAGTATCCAGTTTGAATCATGCTACAGTCTGACCATCAGCTCAGAGACTCAAAGGAGGGAAGAGGGCAGGAGCCATGCTGGCTGCAGCACCAGTGCACTGACCTTTGAAGCACATGCTTTGATCACCCCTGATAAGAAGTTTGTGGCCATAATTCTGGGAAACCAGAAGAAATACAGAAGTCAACTGTGCTTGGAAAGGAACAGAAAGCAGAGTGCTAAAGTACCAAATGCGTCTTCTATAAAGAAATATGGGTGTTCGCTTTGATATTCCCACACCTGGCTCAGAAAGTAAATAGGTCCAATGGCACAACTGGTTGGTATGGGTTATTTCCATTTCAAATACTAGTAAGTTGAGGCTTAGAGAAATTAAGTGACTTTCAAACAAGTGACATAGCCAAGGAACTGTGAAGCCAACCCTTGAACCTAGTCTATCTGAACCCAAAGCATCACACCTCTTTGAGTTATTCTCTTCAGGGCTGCACTGAAAATCAGGGCTCCTTTTCTTTGCCATGACCATTTAAGGTGGACTTCACTATCACTACACAGAGAAGGCCTCAAGGCTAAAAGTCCAGTGTCTTTCCACAGTCATCTAGATGATAATGGAGCCACAGTGCAATGTTAACTTTGTAAATTTAAAGTTAGTGCTAAGCTTAGCTACCTTATCTAAGAGGCTTTTTTAAAAAAATTTTTTTTAATTTTATTGAAGTACAAATGTCAATCAGACAGTTTCAAGACACCTTAACCATACAGATTCGATAAATTAATACATTGCAAACTGTTTTCCTAACGTTTTGATATTGTACAAGGTGCATACATGATATTATATTTACAGATATTATTTTAACAGATATCTCTTATCAGTGAATGAAGAGTGTAGCTGCTTACTTATCTTATTTTTATACCTGAATTATATCAAAAAATTCAATAATTATTTTCCTAGTGGATGACCATAGTACTAGAAGCCGACATAATATCCTGTCCAACCACCATTAGTGCAGATCTTGCCTCTCATAGAATTATGTAGAAGCACAGCGTTATCTATCCCAACTGTACTGTCTATACACACACATCATGATTTTTTCTTTCTACACCCCTTCCTTTGTTTACACCTGTCAAAAGAGGGCACTCCATTGACATTCAACTAACTTAAGTGCTTGAACTCCACACCACAATCCAGCACAGTCCAGTATTCTACAACCATAGTGAGTTATTCAAAGAAATTGTTGAACATAGCCATTTACAGCTCAGCTTAATATTATGGCCTCATGATGTATACTTCATTTTTATACTTTTCTGCTGGATGGTTAAGACCTAGGTAGATCAGGACTTATATACCAACACATGAACATTATATTTCCTATGTGGTCATTGAAGTCCTCTCAGGGTTTATCTTCTAGTCCTGTACATTATTCTGTAGATCCTTTGTCTGTGTCATCCATGTGGATGAGTCACGGCCAATGCTTGACCAGTTTGCTCTCTGTGAGAGCTTCAGAGAAAGTTTTCTCTTCATGTGACTCTCCCCAGGCACACTTTAGAACTTCAATCTCTTTCCTCTGTGGCTCCATAATCTCCTTGTTCAGAAAATTTGGAGCTCACCTGAGTTTCATGATGTTGCAGTACAGGTTCTCCTATGTCCTGAGTCTTCGCTGACCTTGAAAG
>PVKA01021307.1:0-38882 GCA_004027165.1 Ctenomys sociabilis | reverse complement strand
GATTGTTATGCATATATTTTATACATGCAACAAAACATGGAGGTATCTAAATAATGTGCAGCCCAATCAAAAATTGGGCTCTGAAATTACAGGTTAGACCTTAATAAAGTACAGCTATGAATAAGTATCTTCTTCTTAATTGGCACTCTATGGACTACAACAAATAAGTTAAATACATTTGTGTTAATTAATATCTTGTAACTTGTTAAAATAACTAAAATAGTTATTATATGCTAAAATGGAGATTAAAATGTGTTTCTGGGGGCTAGGGAGATGTCTCAGTGACATAAGCACTTCCCTGGCAAGCTCAAGGGCCTGAGTTCAATCCCCAGTTCTGCCAAGAAAATATATATAAAATGTGTTTCTGATATTGATTACAGTGATCAGTATCATCATTCTAAATTGTCTTTGATAATTTGGCTCCTCTATAAAACTTTACCTGCTAGAATTCTACAAAAATTATGGCAATGATTGGTTAAAAAATAACTTTCGCATCATATTGTATACTTCAACTTGCCTTGAGAGAACAATAGATGAATTTAAATTAATACTTGTCTCCCTTTAGCTTGGAATTAAATACACAGGAGAAAAGTGTAACCATGTATGCATGTATTTAGAATATCACAGTGATATAGGGTATTATCCAACCTCTGTGTCCTGGCAGAGTTTATTTTCTAAGTCTGATATTTCAGCTGCTTTCAGTCACTTTTTAGGTTCCTTAATAGCAGCATCTAAGTGTGAGTCCTTTCTTCAATTTGTTGTTCCATTCTAGTGCTCAAACTTCAGTTGTGTGTGCATTACTCTTCTGATAAGTTTGGGTTATTCTCACCTAGAAGTTACCAAGCAACAAATGATGATAAAGATGAAACCAGTGACAGCATGTGCCAGAGTCCTCTTTTTTTATTTTATTTTATTGAACTACAAATGTCAATCAGACAGTTTCAAGACACCTTAACAATACAGATTCAATAAATTAATACATTGCAAACTATTTTCATAATGTTTTGGATTTTACAAGGTGCATACATGATATTATATTTACAGATATTATTTTAGCAGATATCTCTTATCAGTAATTAAGAGTGTAGCTGCTTACTTATCTTATTTTTTATACCTGAATTATATCAAAAATTCAATAATTATTTTCCTAGTGGATGACCATAGTACTAGAAGCCAACATAATATTCTGTCCAACCACCATTAGTGCAGATCTTGCCTCTCATAGAATTATGTAGAAACACAGCGTTATCTATCCCAACTGTACTGTCTATACACACACATCATGATTTTTTCATTCTACACCCCTTCCTTTGTCTACACCTGTCAAAGGTGGGCACTCCATTGACATTCAACTAACTGAGGTGCTTGAACTCGACACCACAATCAAACACAGTCCAGCATTCTACAACAATAGTGAGTTATTCAAAGAAATTGTCAACCATAGCCATTTACAGCTCAGCTTAATATTATGGCCCCATGATGTTACTGAGATCCACTAGAACAACCTCAATGACCAAATGATGAACACTAATTGGAGACCATTCTTAGTCAGTGCTACCTGATCCAGTAAGTCTGAACAGGAATCAGTTGCTCCAGTAGGCTATCAGAACATACAGACTCACTCCATCCTCAGAATCTCTCTGTTCCTTTCATGTACCATTGCTGCATAACCTATTTCCCTATTGGATCAATATTGGCTAAGCAGCTACACCTGTGACCCTATAGGTTTGACCCATGTTTTACCCACACTGTGACTTGGCCGTTTAAATCTCCCCTGACAAAGGGACTCACATTTTGGAGACCCCTCTTGTCTCTTAGGAGGTGTCTCCCTCACTTATTCTTAACATCCATTTTCCCTTGAAATTCAAGATTCAGATTCAGGAAGCCTCCAACAAATTGGGAATTCCATTTCTCTTACATTACTGTGTCTCTGTTTCATAAATGCTTCTCTTCCTTTTATTAATGGTTGCCAAACATTCTTTTTCTGTGGCACAAGTCAACAGAGCTGCAAAAAATATCTACAAAAGTGCTGAGTGAATTTCCTTGATTCAGACTCAGGGACCCTCCAGCCCAGCCAGGTGACAGAGAAACTGGAAATAATCACGGGCAATCTAGAGAAAATACAAGCTAAAGTATAAACCATGAGAAAAAACAAAATCTGTAAACCAGAGGTACAAATCCACATAAAGATGTCTTTCACTAAAGTTGAGCACATAAATGAAATGGAACAGAAAATCTATACTAAGGCAAAATGGGAAACATTTTCTTACATAAGAAACTCAGAAGAACAAACTAAATTTCAAAGTACTAAAATAAGAAAAAAATGATATTGAATTTATTCTCAATGTACTATATATGGTTAAAGAAAAACTTCTTTTGGCTTCCAAAGGAATAAAGTCGTAAAACAGTAAACTATCTGAAAGACAAAATCGTTCAAATTGTTTAAGAGATATTCTCTAACTACATTTAAAGATAATGAAAGTGTCCAAGAATGCAGCTCAGCAGCACAGTACCTGCCTGGTAAGTGGGAGGCTCTGAGTTCTACTCTTGGTACAAAAACAAAAACAGAACAACTAAAAATAGATACAGTACAATTTTTAAATAAAGCTTGCATAACTATTTGGCATATATTTTTAGCTACATATTTGAGAAAGAAAATACCCTAAAAACTTACATATGCAATTGACTTTCTAGAGAAAATCTGGTGTTAGACAGAGACCATCATGTTATCAAATGAGTTTCTTTCTTTTCTTTTTAGTAATTTTATTGAGAAACAAATAACAATTAGTAGGACACTTCCAAAAATGAATACATTGTTTATTGTTGTCTGAGTGGTTATTCATTGTACAAGATGCAGACATGATATCCTGTCCACAAACACTATTAGAACAAATCTTTCTATTCATTGAATTTAGAGAAAGTAGTTATATATCTATCTTATTTTGAATATATAGATACAAAATGGTCATTCAATCAAATGAGTTTCTATTTTAATAATGAAATTTATTAATAATAACAGTTAAAATGGAAATATCTTGCATACAAATTTAATTAGAAATTTGGAATTTATTGAGGAAGAAATATTGATGGAATAAAATAAAGCAATAATTTTCACATAAGAGGAAGTATATTTAAACTTGTAATATTCTATTGCACTTTGCATTGAAGCCATTACTTTGGAACTAATTTCACTTACACTGAAGGATGTAACTGGTGTTAACTGAGGCCTGTTAACATCACTTGGTAATTTGTTACTTTTTTCAAAATTTATATATTACTAATTTAGAAATAAACCTATTTATTGTAAAAATAAATTCATTTCTCTTACCTTATAAACTCACTATTATCCATATCTCTTTGTGTATTAAAAATGCACTACATAAATACTTGGATAGACCTGAAAGATGGTACCTGCGTGAAAAATCCCAGGAATTTCTTCTTACGGGGAAGCAATTGAATTTGCAAGCATTGTGAGAGTCACCGCTTATGGAACCATGCATTTCAGGCCAGCACTAGCAGCATCAAAGACATGCTTGATGAGGAAAGAATTTCCTGCAATTGTGGACTAGATTACTGAGGCCCTCAAAGTAGTAGAAAGGATAGAAAAATGAGATTTTAAAGTTACACTTTTAAGAAAAACTGCTCCTTTAAAACAAGTCTTTTTTTGTCTCTAGGAAATGCAAGAGATACAGACAGACAGACAGACACATAGACAGACAGACAGAGAAAAAAACAAATTCCTAGATCCTCTTTAAATAAACCTGTAATTCCTGTAGACAAACCTTTTTATTTGCAAGTCACACTTCATTGCTAATATTGCTGAGCAGCATAGCCATCTTTATGGACATGCTAATGGTTATTTTGTTACCAGACAGGTGGTAGAATACACAGATCACCCACACTCAACACATCCCTTAACTGTGCCCTACTTCTCTGAATGGACAGCATTTCATTCATGAGTATGTTCTGTAGTCTTTGTCTAATAAATCTCACCTGTGCTTTTTTAGTTTGTGACAAGAGTCAGTAAAACTGCAAGCTTACTTTACAAGGGTAGGACAGGTCGTTATGTCAGTGTCAGGGACCTCTTAAACCTAGCACCACTGACAGCACCATGGGCAATGAGGACCTGACCTTGGAGGACAGGTGCTGTGTGGCTTGATCTGCTTGAAGTTCATGGAGGAGTCAGTTCAAGGAATGACTATGGCTTTTGCCTCCTCAGGAAAAAAAAAAAAAGAAAGAAAGAAAAGAAACACCTTTCCTAAAGGCACCTCTCACAGGAAATTTGAAGAGACATATTTGTTTTCATGTCTCTTCTAATTCAACTCATATATTCTTCAAAATTATTATGAAAGACAAAAATGACATTGCATATTGAAAAATTGATTTAGCAAGAAAATGTGTCAATTATAGACACACTAAACAGTAGAACCTCAACATATGTAAATCAAGTACTGGCAGAAGTTGAGGAGAAATCAAGAATTCTGAAATAACAGCTAGAGTTAATCATAGACAGCTCAGGTAGAAATTGTTATGAAGTCAGAGAAGAACTAGGTCCTTGAGCAAGTCAGTGTAACAGATGAGACCCAGTGGTTGAGCTCAGAGGCTGAGAAGGAGGCTCCGCAGCAGGCCTGCTGTCTGCCTAAAGATGCACAGCACCTTGGGAACATACTGTAATTAGCATCACTGGTCCACTGACCCCAGGTAGTTACTGGTGCACAGCTGGGAGACCAAAACATATAGACTTATATGTTCATGCCTTTCCAGGAACACTTGTGAGTTTTCCTTGTACTCTTGCAATGTGAATCATTTATGTATTGAATTAATGTCAGCTAAGGAGGGATGAGGATATAGCTCAGTAGCACACGTCAAGGTCCTGAGTTTGATTCTGGAGAATACATATATATATATATATATATATATATATATATATATATATATATATATATATATATATATATATGTGTGTGTGTGTGTGTGTGTGTGTGTGTGTGTGTGTGTGTGTGTGTGTGTGTAAAATATCCCTGACAAAGTTCCTCAGTGGTAGACATCCACTCAGGACACTGCCAGGAAACCCAGAAGCAATTTTCTTCTTAATTACAATACAACTCTCCTGACCAGCTCCCTCCATTGTCAATGCCATTCCTCAAATTTGTGAGACCAGCAACTTGGTATGCCTGACCTCTAAGGGGTTGGGAGCTGTTTTTCTCATAGGAGAGAGTTCAATGCATCATTCTCAGTAGTAGGAGAATCGGGCTGGCAAAATGGCTCAGCAGGCTAAGCGACTATTCAGACAAGCACAGGCAACCTGGGTTCGATCCCCAGCACCACACACTGTATGGCTCCATCCCTGGGTGCACTGAGTCGGCCACTGAGACTGAGCTTCGTGGCACAAGCAAGTGCTTGGAAGGCTGAAAAAGGGAGGATCTCTTTGTCTGAGTAAGACCCTATGCCAAATACAAAACAATTTTTTCAAATAGTGGGAGAATAATGAGCTTAATATCAATAAAACATATACATGTGTATATATATATGTATACATATATATATGTATATATATATATATATACACACACACACATATACAAGCTTAAAGAGAAAACTGTGCCTAATAATTAAATAATATATATTTTTATGAAGTACACATAAGACATCTTAAATAAATTATGAATTAAGCCAAAAACATTTCTGATAATTTTGAAAAAATTAAATTCATATTTACTCCCATGAATATAATTAAATGTGGGAGAATGGTGGAAGGAAAACTGAAAATGATATAAATACATGGAAAATAAATAATACATTGCTAAACTAAAGGTTAGCTATATCAGTCTTTGCTTTTTAGAGAAGCAGATTTAATACAAGATAACAAGGTACACAGATATGTAAGGATGTGCAAGCTGGGCTTAGAGTGGCTTCCCACATAGTCAGGGTTGGAAGAGTGTAGGAGGGATGTCAGAGCCATGGTGAATGGAAGGGTCCAGTCATAGGCCTAGGCCGAAGCGCACTAGCGTCCCATAGGACGTTGCATCGGGAAGCTGGGAGCAGGAGGCTGAAGAGTGCACTGGAAGCCAGGAGGTGGTGTTCAAGCTCAGAGAGCATCTCCGAAGAAGCAGAAGGAAAACTTTATTCTTTGTTTCTCTTTTATTCCACTCAGGTGCAAGCCTGTTGATTGTCGTCACTCACATACAGGCTAGGCTTTCTGTCTTCCCTGAATCCTTTCCGGCACATGCAGAATTATACTAATGAAGTTTAGTTGGACATTTCTTACTCAACTTGACCCAATCAGTAACTGACTCAGTTACTCTTCTCTCCTTTCTGGAACAAATATCCACCACTCAAAATTAGGGAAGGAAAAGCTTATTTAGCACACAGTTACTAGAGGTTTCAGTACGCACTCGGCTGGCCTCATGGCAGAGTGGCACGAAGCAGAGAGCATCCATTCATGATCGCAGCAAAGAGTAAGAGACCAAAATGGACAAGTAGCAGCAATAATGGCAACAGAGCGCGTCTGTCTCTCCTATGCTGCATTCAGGCTATCTGCCTCAGGTTGGGTGTAGCACTCACACCCATAATCCCAATTGTACTCAGACACATAATCCCAGCTTTGGATCATGAATTAATCACAAACTACAGAACTGCACCTCAATGACTACATGAGGCTTTGGGGGAAAAATACACACAAACCATTACAGTAGCCTATCCCAATCTGTCCCGTTGTCAGGTTGGTAACCGCATTTCCTTAAACCATAATCTCCAGACACAAAGATAGGTTCATAATTACGCTGAACATAATTGTCCTGTTAATAAACAGAAATGAACTAATCAAAGGAAATATAAAACAATCTGAAATGAATACAAATACTACCATACCATTCCAAAACTTACAAGATGAATCCAAATTATCCTGCAATGATTTCCAAAGCTTTAAATCCTAAATTTTCATAAGATTGGTGGCAGGTGCATGTAAAGGATGGCTGAATTCTACACCTGAGTGAACAGAACACACTAAAGCCATATGTGAAGCACACACCAAACTTAGGGAAAAAAGAATTATTGAAAATAGATAAATATCGCAGAAAAAAAAATAAACTAGAACATAAAAGACTAAAAGACTTTTATGTCTATGTCACTCTCTCTCTCTCTCTCTCTCTCTCACACACACACACACACACACACAAATGTACAATGAAATTAAAACCCAATTCACTAGTCACTTTAATAGTGAGAAATATTTTGTTAATAACTTTTTATTTCTTGGAAAATGCATAAGAATAGCATCAAACCAAGCGCCTTTGTAAAGGGCTAGCCAAATATCTCAGTGGACTAACACTCCTGCTTAGGCAGACGCAGTGGTGGGGGTTCCATCCTCACGGTGCTGTGGTGGTCCTGCCCCTGGGACATGCTGAGAAGGAGACTGAGATTGGGCATGCTCCTGCAATCCTAGCCTTGGGAGGCTGAACACAGGAGAATCACTACTAGTCCAGTCTACATAGTGAGACCCTGTGGAGTCTGTAGACTCTGTGCTAAAAATGTAAAAAACAAAAACAAAAAAGATTACAAAATAAAAAGAGTTGCTGGAGAGATAGTTCAGTAGAATAAGTGCCTGCCTAGCAAGTGCATGGTCCTGAATTAAACTTCTAGCACCACCAAAAAAAATAATAATAATAATAGAGCCTTTGTAAAACACTTCACTACTAGAATCATATATTCCTTTTTTACGGAATGAATAAATCTTTTTATTTATTTATTTATTACTTGATTTATTACTTGGTACAAGGTGTCACTATGCAGCTTGGACTTGTAGTGATCCTCCAGTCTTAGCCTCCCCAGTGCTGGGATTACGGTTGTGCGCTACCACAACAAGTTTTGTTGGCAGGCACAGTGCACCCGGGCACCAGGGACCTGCACTGCATGCTCTTCCAGAGATCTTACCCGGTTCCTTATGCTTGCCAGGCAGCCACCTAGACTGTCGAGCTATCTCCACAGTCATAGAAGCATGTATTATATGACTACCACTGTGATTCAATAGTAAGTTTCCTAAAACCATATAACTATCTTTTAGGAATCAAAAATCTTTCAAAATGAAAGAAAAAGGGGAGATTTAACTTAATGGTAAATTTAAAAAATGAGCAGATATTTTCAACAAAGAAGACTATTATTAATGCTCCCTAGATTTCCTTGAATGCAAACAACTGCAAAATGGTTCTTGTTTCCCCTGAAATTTGAGTCAAATTCTTGTTCTCTTTTATGTTCAAGTTACAAATTAAGTTTTGGTTTCTTGTGACTGGCAAGGTTGAAGAATATCTTTGTTAATTAATATGATTACTAATTCTCAGCAAGTGTTTGTTTGTTTCTTCTGGTTTTTGCATTGAGGGTCTTGTGAATAGTCTGGACTGGCTTTGAACTCACTGTTTAGCCTAGGCTGGCCTGCAACTACTACCCATCCTTCTGCCTCATCCTTGAAAATCCTGGGATTGTAGGTGTGTATCACCACATCCTGGTATTTATTTATCTATTTATTTAGGTGAAGATTTGCTATGTCCCAAGCTGGCAGCAAATTTACTATGTGGTAAAGACTGACCCTAAGTGGACCCTCCTGCTTCAGCCTCTCAAGTGATAAATTCACAGTTGTGAGCTTCCAACCTGACTGATTTCACTATTAAATGATTTTGAGCACCTATTCTCAGGAAACAGTATAGCCATCTCCAGAGTTGGAATACCACAGCTAAGGGTCTGGGCGGGGAGATAGCTCAGTTGAATAAACCCTTATCTGGCAAGCACAAGGGCCTGAGTTCAATTCTCGGCTCCATATACACAAAAAGAAAGGAAAAAAAATGAAACGGTGGGAGAGAGAGAGAGAGAGAGAGAGAGAGAGAGAGAGAGAGAGATGACTGGCAGAGAAGACAAGAATGAATAAGGAACTACAAAATAAATTATGTGTTGGGTCTTAAGATCCACAAAGCAAAAATAGCACGATGATATCGTAATGAAAAATTGGATATCGAGGAGAAGGGTTACGGGTAAAACGATATTCAGTATGAATCCTGATTGGGAATGATTTTGAGATGAGGCTGAGGGAAGTTCAAATGAGGCTTTGACAAACTAGGAGATCTTCGGTCAGACTAACCTCAGAGAACAGAAGAAGGCCAGGCAGACGTTTCTGCTAACACATGCCCCAAGGACACCAGGCCACAACACGGAAAATCGCAAGAGTGACAGACCTGAGATCGGCCATACCCTCTTGTGGGCAGAAAATGCGTCGGACCAAGCACAGCACCTTGGTAGAGCAGGTGGAGGTTACCCCGGCCCTGAGATACTGGAAAAGTGCAAGGTAAGCAAACTCCTCTCCCTTGTCTTAAGAAACCCATTTTCCACAAAATGCACGTGTCCTCCTCGAAGCTAAATAAGATGCACGGTACAGCTCTTCTAAATTGCGTTCAGCTAGAATACTTGTATGCACTGTTTAGTCAGAATAAAACGCCCCCAAATCTGACTTGATTAAACGTGAGCTAATCAAAGCTCTGAAACACGGCTTCTCCCATGTGAGCCCCTAGACTGGTTCTCTAGCAGGCGGCTTCCTGAGAAAAAGTAACTTCACAATAAAATAGCCTGAGACCACAAGTGCGCCCAGTTCATGCCAGGATCCTAATCAAACTCCTTTCTTGTCTTCTTTCGTCTTTTGCAGAACATCTCTTTTCTGCCTGGGCCATTAAATGGTCACCAACCTCACAGTCAGTTCTGTCGCACTTGTGACTTCCGTCTTCCACGAGAATAATCACTTCGCCAAGGCTTTTGTACTAATCTTTTTAATTAAAGTCCTTCCTAGTCAAAGTCTTGTTTGTTTCTTTTTTTTTTTTTTTTTCTCAACAATATCTATATTACAGAGTTTAGATCTTTGTGTATTAAGTCCAGGGAAGTCATTGAAGTACTAACACAGGTGACATGAGACACACGTGATTTCATTCAGTACTGAGTATGATTATGGTTGGACTATGGACCAGTGATATGGACAGATGAGGGTCTTGCGGAGACTATTGTCAGAACTAAGACTGGAACTGAAATCCACACATTCGATATTTCTTTACTAAGTTGGATTCGTAGCTCTTTTTCATCAATCAGGAGAGAATTGTAAGTGATTTTACAAATTATTACTATGTAAACAGATAAACAATTTGGAATTATGTACAGAACTTTAATTCGTGTCAGAGCATCTTTCAGATACTCACATATCCAAATTGTAATTGAATATTCCTTGGGAACTGGACATGTTCAAGGAATCTACCTACAAGGCATGTTTCAATGGCCATCTCTTCAGAACAAGTGCATGTGTGTGCTGAGGGTTGTTTGATGAAAGCAACACCGCTGCACCATTGTCTCTGGGTGAAATGGAAGTGAAACTTACGCTGGGGAAGTGACTACTGCAATGTCAAGAAATGGAGCTGAGGAGAATTTGTGGCAGGCCTCCAGTTTCTCTCTGGCGTTCGCACCGCACTCTCAATTTCAGGGCAGGAGTACAAAATCCAAAGGCCAGCAGCCACTAGGCTGAAACTTTAATGCATCTTCACCAATATTCATATCCTTCAAATTCAATTTCTTTATGCATTGCCTCGTATGTGACTCTCCAAATTCACAACAGAAGTTTTGTGTCTTCATTGTGCTGCTTTGAACTTTAGGAAATGTTGACAAGAAATGTAGCACTAATATATATTTTAACTGTAATCATTACATTTTAAAACTGTTTCTCAAAATTGTGTTTATATCAAATTAAGTTTACTTGAGACCTTTAAAAAAAAGAGATTAATAATGATTCTTTACAAAGCCAAGTAATGTAGTTATTGTGGTAGCAATCGTGACTGTTTCGTTTGGATATAAAATATCCTCTCAAAGTCAGAGGTAGACCCTGGTCAGAAGCCGGTGGTCACTAAGCAAGGGCATATGCTTGTCCCTGTCCCCTCCCCTTTATCTCTCTTTCCTACCCTCCAATCATGGAACAGCTTTTCTCTGTCGTACTGTTCTGCATGCTGTTTCTGCCTTGGAGTCAGTCAGCTCTGCGCTGACTGAGTGTACAAAAACTTTACACCAAAACAAGCCTTCTCCTTTAAATTTTAGGTGTCCAATATTTTGTGATGTACACAAGAAAATGACTAATTCAAAGGCTATATTAAATAGTTGACATTTAGTTGACAATAGCATCAAAATTTTTAAAAAGTATGACTTGGTACCTTCATTTTCTTTTAAAGGTTAAAGTTTTCAACAAACCAAAGAATCCTTCGGATGCTTGCTGTGTCAATGAAAGCAAAGGTAAGCTAGCATTCAGTGGACTTCATACGGGAATAGAAATTGGAAAGCCACTAAGAGTCACCTGAACATCTAGCCCAGAATCCTGGTTAATACTGTGCTATTTCTGTTAATATTCAACTCAATTGGAAAATAGCTAGAAGTGAAACAGAATAAAGACTGAATTTGTTAGTGTCGTATTAGCATAACAAAACCAAATAAACAGCAAGGCTGAACTTCAGTGGCTTGAGCCTGTCAGGACAAAAAAGCTGCAGGAAAAATCAAAGATGCTTTCTGAAGATAAGTGAGTGTGTTTGTGGTTTGAAACATAAAAGAGAAATGAGTGAATATCTTTGACAAATGATGTGACTCTAAGCAGTCCTGGTGAGCATTCTTAGAATATAGGATTTGGCATTAAAAATTTGAACAAATGTTTTAAGAGAGCCAGTTTTGTTTTCTGTGTGTTGTGTACATGGGGTCATAATCAAAGCAAATTTTTAGCCACTAGTACTCACTCAAGAAAAACAAAGCTAAGTACAAGCTATTCAGTTCTCTGAATTGCTGAAAGTTTTGTCATGCAAAATAGTACCCAAAAGTAATTTTGAAATGCTCTAAGCAAATGTAATATTGGTGATATAAATTGTCTATTTACCTCTTCTAAAAGGAAGTCTAGTGCTTTGACCTCCCTATATATTAAAATGAAATATCACCACCTTTTCTTGATCAAAGTTGCCAAGAACCTATGACATCTGTCAGGAAGAATTTAACTGTTATCTCAGTATGATTTGTTTTAAGTTAAATTATAAGAAAAAATAATGTATCTTTCTTTTTTGTATTTAGGACAGGGCATACAGGTTCTATCTGCGAAGATCAGACTCGTAGTGATCCTGCTGCTTACACCCCCCCCCCAAGAACCAGGATTACAGACATGCACCACCACACCAAGTCACAATTGCCATCTCAGTGCACCCCAGGGACAGGGCTGGCACGGCAGGCCCAGGGATCAAATCTCAGGCCCCTGTGCCTGCTTGCAGTCCCTTTATTCCACTGAGCTATTTGGCTGGCCCAAAAATGTGTGTCTTCTTATGTGTTGAATTCTGTGGCTAAGTTTTAAAACACATAAAATTGATCTTCAGGTAGGATTTTGATTTCCTCAAACAATTATGACAGAGAGACAGAGAGACAGACAGATATAAAGAGAGAGAAAGAGACAGACAGAGAAAAGAGAAAACTTCATTGTCAAAATAATTTGACAGAAATATTTGTTGCTTTTGGAAATGTTAGGTGACAGAAATAAGTGCTCTTGCAACAAAAGGCCATGAAGAGAGCTCTGTGAATGCAATCTAAGACCTACATTGCTGTTTGATCAAAACAATATTTTGAATGAAAATAAGGGAGAGCATGAAACTGTCAATGGTCATAAATTTCTGGTGCTGTAATGCAAAAAGTCATGTGACATTAAAAAAATCTTCAACTTCAGAACACCAAAAGGACTCTTCAAATCCCTACTCATTTTAATTTTAATAGATATTTATAGTATTTGCAAATACACATAGATTTATTATAAAGGTAACACAAACAGAAAAATTTAGGGCCTAGAGGAGGCCAAATAATTTAAGAATATTTCAGAATATTAAATAAGATGTGTTTTATTTAACATAATTAGCTTTAGCCCAACAAAGGAAAACATTCACTTTAAACATTTGCTTAATGTTATTTTAACATCTAAAACACTAAATCACATGCTAAATATTATATGTTTTTCTGCCTATTGAAGCTATTCTCACAGCATTTAAGAGGTAATTACTTGCTAATCATTTTTGAGCAATTCTTTTAAAAAGCAAAATGCATTTTAAAAAGGGATATAAATAACTCAGTGAAAGCATTTTATGTAAATGAAAATTAAGTTTTAATATAGTTCTTATAAATTTTACAGGTAGTTACCTATGATGTTTACAGACTAATTTCATTATTTTTATACAATTCACTGAGTAATTATGGTTAAAAAAAGATACTTAATTCAAGATAATGTCACTGAGTTAATCAATTTCAACTTTGATCATTTCTACTGGCATCATTCTAAAAACCTTAAGATAATAATTCTCTGGTAAAGTTGTATTTACATATTAAGAAAATTCTGCCTTCATGCAGATACAGTGCATCAATGAAGATTTAGAAACATTAACAAAACCTTCATAAATTTCAAATGAATAGCAATTTGCTAATATATGTGTGGATTATTCAAATAAAACATGAGAAAAGTTATTTTATGAATTAAAATAAAGTTGACTATGGGACACATTTGTCTCACATATTTATTCTTCAATCTATTTTATCCTTGGAATTGACTTGATGTTTCTGCTGGCTTCATCTTGCATTTTGCTTGCTAACATATAAATTGTTTTACAATTTAGACAATAATTTATACCTACATGATTCTATTTCAAGACTCAACATAATGCCTGTGTAAAATCAGGAATATGGGTTAAATTTTCTCAATTTTAATATTAGACTAATTTTAAAATATATAGTTATTATCAAATTTATAGTGCTTAAAGAATTATGAATTTAAGAAATTAAATTTTATTTAATCCTTATATCCAGTATTTTGGGATTGATCTATTGATAAGCTTGAAAAAAACAGGTTTTCTTTTAGAAAATGTAGAAAATTGCTGTCTTCATGTTTATTTCTATTTCCATCTCTCCTACACTTAAACTGCATAAAATATTTCTGATACAAATCACATATTATTCATACTTTTTCCATACTTCTGTTTATTAGTACATGCTTTTAATACATAATAATTACACTCCAGAAAAGTGGGTATACAGACATAATGCACCTTAATTCTTTTTACATCCCTTTCTCTTCCCTTACATCCGACCACAACAGCTTGATCCCCTTTTCATTTGCGAAAAAAAAGTCTGTATTACTATTTGTTTTGTCTCTCTTTTATTTTGCTTTATAATTTTTTTTTTCTTTTGGTGGAACTGGGGATTGAACTCAAACCTTGCGCTTGCCAGGGAGGCACTTATTCCACTGAGCCATCTTCCCGGCCCTAATTTAATTATTTTTCATCTCATTTGTCTGATTTCTTTCACTTGACATTAATGATTTAAAGGTACATCTATTTTCCTATAAATGATCAAGCTTACTGTTCTTTATGACAGATAGCAACCCATCGTATATGAACAACACCTTTCCTTTTTCAGGGTCCCTGTTGATGGCACAGATTGCTTCCAAAATTTAGCTTTCATGAATTGTGCTGATACAAACATGAGTATTCCTGTGACACTCTAATACGATCCCTTTAAATCTTGAGAAACTGTTAAGAGAATAGCAAGGCTGAATGAAAATTTTATTTTTAGTTTTTGATGAACCTCCACACTGATTTCCACAGGGCTTTTGCTAGTCTACTTTTCCACCAACCCTGTAAGATGTCTCTTTTTCCCTCCCAGCCTCCCCGCGCCCAGGCGCTTGGCGTTGACTTCTGACCACAGCCACTCTTTCCAGAATGAATAGAAATAGGAGTGTTGTTTGAAATTTGCATTACTTCGCTGGTTAGAAATCTTGAAGAGTTTGTTATGTTTTTAAGGCTATTTCTAGTCTTTGTAACTTGTCTGTGAGATAATTTACATTTGTAGGCATTTATAGGAGAAAACTAATTCAGTGTTTATTAGGAAAGTGTCCAAATATCTTAAATTTGTATCACTTCCGTCTACATAGTCTCACATTTTGGGAGAAGTGATGTAGGGCTTCGCTTTCACAAACAAAAGTACAGAGGGCATGAGGCTTGAAAGTTGAGGGCTTTCGGGTTTTTAATAATATATTTAATTTCTTAGAAAACAGTAACATTTTAAAATACTTTGTATCTGCAAAATACCTAATGAAATTGATTTATTAATATTTAAAACAAATCTCTGAAGAATGACACTTTTTCATACTACTTAATCAAGCTTGAACTTTAGATGTGTGTATATTAGTATAAAATAGGTAGCATGTATTAGTATAGGAGGACATCAAACAAAATCAAAGCAGCCTATTCAGGAAAGTGTCTTCTGTAGATTGATTACATAGCAAAAAGCTTCAACTCCAACTAAAAGGAAGAACAATAATGTTTTTAAAAATTCTGAAATATCTTCTTTTTTTGATAGTTTTATTAATGTTATATTTAGTAGAAAAAGTTGCTAAAACTTTTAAAACACCATATATGTCTTATCTCTCAGATTTTGTGCACAGGGTAGCTAGATCCGCTTCTCAGTGTTTGCTAAGCTGTAAGAAAATGTATGAGCTGCACTCCCTTGTGAAACATGGGTCTTGTATCAAATTCGTGAAGTTACTGGTGGAGTTTAGTTCCTTGTGTTTGCAGGAATAAGCTATCATGTGAGAAACCTGCAGGGCCTGAAATGTCTTGTTAACATTTTATTTAATACATGTTTTATGTCATACAGACAATTAAAAATGTGAAATGACAAAGCATTTTCAGATTTAAAAAAATCAAGACGAACACATTTAAAGCATAACTGATATATTCAATGTGATTATTTCGAGCAGATATTACCATGAATGGAATAATTTTTAAAGTATTATTTTGCATAAATATGTAAAATTATTATGCAGTAATTAACTAGGAAATCAATGTGAACTATTCAAAAGGTATGTTAAATTCTATTTATTTGTGTGTATCGGGAATCAAACTTAATCTTATGTTTGCTAGGCAGGGACTGAACCACTGAAATTTATTTCCAATCCCTGAAATACTACTAAATTTAAAAGCAATTGGCTAAAGAAATCTCCATTTTACCTCAGCCATAATACTATACTAATATTAAATACACTTTCACTATTCTGTTCAGAAACAAATAAAAGAAGAGAAATTTATAACAACACTAAAGTCACTGTGTTTTCTCCCTTTCTTTTCAATGTTTCAGTTCGGGAGATTTGAAAAGAAAATCATCATGTCGGAATGAAATTCACTTTCAGCCTTTCAAATTTATTTTCTTGTATCACATTACAGTTTCAAGTATTTAGGATGTGCTAATGTTAATTATTCATGAGACATTCTCATTTTTATAAAGTGAAAGACTCAAACTGTGGCAGTTCTAAATATATGTGCTATTTATTTTCCTAACAGGTAAATTACTAGAAAACAAGTGGCTTTCAGAGTTCTGTGACTCCAAAACATTTTTAGAGTTTCATATTTTTTGGGATGTGTGTGTGTGTGTGTGTGTGTGTGTGTTGTGTGTGTTGCTAGGCAGGGACTGAACCACTGAAATTTATTTCCAATCCCTGAAATACTACTAAATTTAAAAGCAATTGGCTAAAGAAATCTCCATTTTACCTCAGCCATAATACTATACTAATATAGTATAATATAGTGTGTGTGTGTTGTGTGTGTCTGGCTCAGTCGGCTCTGGAGTAGGGCTAGCATGGTGTATGGTGCTGGGGTCCTTGAGCTTTGCCTGAGCTTTGCCTAAGCTTACCTAAGCAGGGACGTTAGGTTGTTGAGCTATCTCACTAGGCTAGTTTGTTTTTTTTCCACTGAACATTTCAAATCTTCTTTTTTTTTTTTTTTTAATGTATTTAGTACAGGATCGACAGAGTCTCACTATGTGGATTGGACTCATAGTGATCCTCGTATTTTCAGCCTCCCAAACACTGAGATTACAGGCGTGTGTCACCATGCCCAGTTTCAATCACTGTCTCTGTGCACCTCAGGCGTGGAGGTGGCACAGCAGGCCAGGGAACGAACGCGGCCCCTGTGTCTGCCTAAGCAGGAACTTTAATCCACTGAGCTATCTGGCTGGCCCACATTGAACATTTTAAAATCTCTTCATTAGTTCATGCTGGCAGTGCATAATGATTATATATTTATTGTAAAGATTTAGTGCATTTCCATATGACAGCTTAGTTTTTCTCTTTCCTTTTGTTTTCCTTCCTTTCTTCCACCATCTTTAGAAATCCTTTCCATCTACAAAGGTCTCCCGTCCTGTTTCTTTTCATCCATATTTCCTTTAGCTATTTAAGTTAACCATTCTTTGAGTTCTTCCTATCAAAGAAACCATGAACTATTTAATCTTTTCTGATTTATTTCACTTATCATTAGATCTCAAATCAAATCCATTTTTCTTTAAAGCAATCAAAATTGTCCTTTTCATGGCTGAGTGGAAATGTATTTGTGAATTTATACATCTTTTTTATAATGTAGGTCATTCAGACCGTTTTCAAAATTTAGCTACTTTGAGCAATGCTGCAATTAACAAGAGTATGTGTGTGTCATGGGGCATGGGGTCTCTAATTTCTTTGGGAAAATAAAATTTCTGGGAATAATTTCATGTCTTTACATTTGAAGAAAAAGAGGGGAAAGTTAATAAAAAATTAAGTTTAAAATTCCACAATTATACATTTGAGTAGAACAAAACAAAAGGAAATTATCCATCTATCCATCTATCTATCTATTTATAAATCATTATATATAGGCATCTCTCTTAAGAATTACATGTATAAAATGTAATTCTTAATACATAATATACATATGTATATTATGTATACATGCTACATTATTTTGTATTTTGTGTAATCAAGGAACCGCCCTATATTTAGAATGCAGAGTTTAGCTGTCTAAACTGCAGAGTGAATAAACATCTGATTATTCTGCTAATCATTTGAGTATTACATGGACAGCATCACATTCTTTCAGAGTCTGATGTTTTTGCATATGGCAAGTTCAACAAAAGACAGTGAAGTCTTCATTCTAAGAAGTATCCTACTGATAGATTCACATTTTAAAAAATATAACCTTGAAAATCTGTGACTACAATCTCTGGCTATGCAAATTATTCACTTTTTCCAACTAACCTTCCTGATGTGTCTCACTTGCCCAGCATGTGCACATGCAGCGTCATGAATGGCCCTGTTTTCTGCTTCATTAAATAAAAGCAGCATGAGGGTAGTCAGTGTCTGATTTATTCCTTAAAGTGTAACATAGAGTTCTTGGACACAGTGTGTGAGAAAGAGGATTTAGTCCCTTTCAGCTATCCTAATTTGCATTAACTTGTTTTACAACTTTATCAAAATTTAGAGCTAATTCAAATGATTGTTTTTCAACATAAGTTACTATAGAAAATTTCTGTAGTTATTTCTCTTCGATTCAACAATTCAAAAATTTTTTTGTTTAAACATATTTGTTTTTGGTTAAATTTTATCTACATGGGAACATGGGAATGCAATAAAGTTTGTGTATATATACATATATATATATAATTCCTATATATACTATTTAGCTGGGAGTGAATGCTGGGTATTTCATGAAGCGCTGAGGCCCTAGGCCCTCTCTTAAATTTATTGATTTCTAGTTTTCTTATTATAAAGGACCATTGCTCTGGGACTCTGCACAATGATCCTTTAAATTAATAGAACTCCAACACTGTCCTCACAGGGCAGGAGCCTGGCATACCGCAACCACCTAGACCCTGCTAGACATGTTTCAGAAAAAAAAAGTAGATTAATTTCTCATGAATCTCCACAATTAGTCTTTGAGGAGCTCAGACTGGATTTGTTTGCTTAGTTTTTCTGTTTTGACTTTCTAATACTCAACACAGCTCTCTCTCTCTCACTCTCTCTCTTTCTCTCTCTCTCTTAATTTTGTTCCCTGCAGTAATACTACTTTAGCCTTACACAGTATCAATAGCATTAATTCATCCATTAAATGAGATTACAAATTATTATCAATTACCAATTGAAAGTTGACTTCTACTGTCACACTACTAAAATGGAATTTCCACAACTAATTAAAGCATGCTTTTTATGCCAATCCATTTTATTTTATTTATTGATTTATTTTCTATTTAGCACAGTATCTATAGGATCTAAAGGGTCTCACTACATAGATCAGACTCATAGTGATCCTCCTGTTTCCAGCCTCCCAAGTGCTGGGATTACAGGCACGTGCCACCAGGCCCAGTCTCAATTACTATCTCAACACACCCTGGGGGTGGGGTCTGCATGAGACTCAGGGGATCAAACCCAGAGCTGCCTAAGCAGGCTCTATAGTCTGCTGAACTACCTGGCCAGCCCTCCAATCCATTTTATATGTGTATTTAATTTTGAACACACGCAGTTTTATTTCCTTTTTCCAACTATATATTGTTTGTTTGGTTGATTGTTTTGATTTTCTGAGGATCTCACTATGCAGCTCAGGTTACTTTAAGGTTGTTTATGTAGCCCAGGATGGCCTAGAATTAGCAATGATCCTCCTGAGTCAGCCTCTCAAGTGATGGGATTGTGGATATGCACTACCACGCCCAGTGATAGCTACTTTTCCATATATAACTGGTTCAAAAGCAATTTACAAAATAAATGCAATTTGTAACTATGCAAATTTGTAAAGGTTTCAGTTAAAATCCATTGATGGGAATCATGTACACTGAAAATTTGGGGATAAATAAAATGAACTGTGTATTATGCACATCAGTGCTACAAAATATTTTTTGAGGAGCAAGTGTAAAGCAGGTGCTTTGGTGAAGAGTAACTGATGAAGTCCAGGGCAAGGGAATTCAAATATTTAACTCTTCAGACTGTGAATTCATCTCAGGGGTAGAGTACTTGCCTTGCATGCTTGAGCCTACAATTTCAATTGCTATGACTGAAACAGTCAAACCAAAACTATTAATTTTATTTTATTGCAGGTAATGGGTTGAATCAATGTTCATACACAAATTACTTAGTTCCTAGAAGCTGTTGTGGTCCTGTATTTGAAAAGAGTGTGTGTAAAGATATAGTTAAGTAGAAGATTTTATAATGAAGTCATCCTAAATTAAGTTGAGCCCTAAAAAATTAATAAAAAAAAAGTTAAGCCCTACTATCAAAAAGAAAGAAAGGCAAAGGGAGACAGAGCAGATTTGTTTATAAGCGGGGCACCAGATGCGGCTGCTGTCCTCAGGGCTGGGCGAGTGGTGTGCACTGGAGCTCTGGTTCCTGCTTCAGACTCTGAAGTATAGCCTATGCTGCTGTCAGCTGGGTTCTAGAACTCGTGACTCTGGAACTTTGAGAGATTAAATTTCTGTTGTTTGCAAGCCACCAGATCAATACTAGTCTATTACAGAAGTTCCAGAAAATGAATGCAAGTTTCTCTCTCATGTTGAAAAGATGTACCTCTTAGAAGTATATGACATTTACTTTCATTTTATAAACTTGATATGTTATATGCTTAGCTCATTATGCTTATTTTTATCTATATTGAATAAACTGAAAAATGCAAAATGCTTGTTTTACCTAAAAAAGAACAGCAACAGATGGGTTTTAATAAGTTAGTTAAACCATGTCACTTGTTCCCTGAGGCACAGTTATTGCATCTAACACCTCAAAATGATAGTAAAAGTATATATAAGCCATAGTGATGTTATGTTAACCAAAAAAGTATGCGTATTCATTGAAACATGCCTGGACCATAGTGCACACTGAATTTAGGAAAGGCAAGTTTATATCTATGGAATTTTAACTAACTTATTAAAAGCTTTTGTAGACATACTCTGTGTGGAACTTACTTTTGTGGTGAATAAACATAAAAGCAACTCAAATTTTAAAATTTAATTTGCTTCTTCTAAAATTTTTTATCCTTATTTTGTGAAACTACATTTCTTAAATTAGTATTTTATCTTGGTGAAATACATACACACACATTTCATCCTGAGTAAAAATCTAGACGCAGACACCAGAATTCTAAAATATACATGATTAAATTACATGACATTCTGTTGCCTAACAGTACTCACTTTGGACTTGTATTATCAGACAAGATAGTAAATCTAGGCAAAACATGAAGAAATTAGAAACTTTTGAACTGTTAGTAAAATATAAATATACTGCTAAAAGGAAAACAGCATGGAGATTATTTAAAAGTAAAAATGGAATTTTTGTATGAACCAGAAAGCCCATTTTATAGTACATTCCAAAAGAATCGAGATTGAGATTGTCACAGACACATTCTCCACCATGCTAATGTATCATAATTCACCCAAACCAAGACCTGAAATCAATCCAAATGTTCACAGATGGATGGAGGGATACAGCACAGGTGTTTCTAACATGCCATATTCTTTAGTCTTACGAAATGAAGCCTGCCATTTGCGACAACAAGACCCAACCTGAAGGATAGTATTTGAAATGAAATAACCCAGCTACGAATGGCAAGGACTGTGTGATTGTACTTACATGAGGTGCCCGCAACCACGTAAAAGCAGAGGAATACCATTGTCATCAGGATATGGGAATGGAGGGAATGAAAAGGAGATTTGAAAATCAGCCAGCATGAAATTTTGATCTCTTTGCTCATCGCAAGAGACAAGATTTGAGGAGCGAAGAGGATTTTTGTGCTTCGCTGTGTCTCGCTTGGTGTAATGTAGAAAGGCACACGGCCATTACAGGAACCCAAAGAGCACCTGGCGGTGACAAGAGAAAAGCATATCCTCTCCTCCCGTCAGCAGTTCTGGGACCACAGCCTTCGTGGGATGGACGAAGGACTGTCAGTAAAGAACAATGTTTTCTGAATGTCCTTGATGGAAATACAATATTTCCCTACTGCATTGAAACCTCTGAATTGCAATTTTAAAAGTTTCAATTAAATCATGCCTTAGATATTTGTTTTTGTGGAGGGAGTTTCTCCATTATTCTCCTCTTTATCATGTTGATAATGTGCTCTAAGGAGCCCATTGGCTTGGGCAACAACTGCATGATCTACCTGTAGGATTACGAGGTACATCCGGAACACATCAGACTTGAAAGAAAACCTTGAAGGCCAGTGGGCGTCCAGGCAGCGCCATTATGGAGACACGTGAGAGTAAAGAATGTTCAATGTGTTTAATGATTTTACCTGATTTTTCTTAATAAGTTTTCTATTACTGTTTCCTCTCTGTTTCCTATCGCCGAATTATTTTGGGATTTCTGCTTTTTTTGGTTAAGTGTTGAATATTCACATGTCCCCCAGTCTACCCGTTTCTTACAGACTTCAGGCTGCTGGAAAACAATTTTTTGTGGTAGTTAATGATCTGGATTTTGACAGTGTCCATGGCGATTCCACCATTTTCATTTACAGCTGGGTTAAAGGATATATTTTTGTTTCTTTTTATGGATAAGATTGGTTGAGACTTCGTATTGTGGTTATTCTTTCAAAGGATTAGCTTTATGTTTTACTGATTATTTGTATTCTATTTTTAGCTTAAGTTTCATTAATTTCTGCTCTCTGTGACTTTTTTACATTTATGCTAGATTTGGGTCCAATGTATTTATGTATATTTTTAATACATTTTTAAGGAGAATAGAAACTTTAAAATAATTAAAACAAAATAATCAAGACATAAGAAATTAACAATGGTTGTTAAATTGTATAATATTATCTTCGAAGTAGTTGCTTTGATTATCAGATATAGGCATGAAAAATTGATCGAAATTGAGCATTAACTGTTTCTTTTAATAAATGATAAATTATTAGTACAAGTACTTTAGCATGCATATATATGAATTGTTCTTTCCTTTTGAGCAATATATTTACCTTTCACAAGATCTATTGAATGTTTCAGACTTTATTTATGCTTCTAGTTTGTTACACTAAGGAGATGATATTATGTTACACATGTAGGTCTCATTTATTTCACTTTTGAATCTTGTCTTTACTTGATCCATTTACCTATAGGAGTCTCAAGTTTATCATTCTTTATAGAACCTTAAGGTATATCATTCAGATATTTATTTGAGCTTGTTGTTTTTCTAATGTGACTACTCAGCAATAAATTTCATTCATAGGGCTGCTTTTATTTTTTCTCATAGCTTTGATTATGTTGTACTGGCATTACTGTTTAATTCTAGGAATCATTTAATTTCTTCTTTTGTGTTTCTGTGTTCAATGAAGTATTCAAAAATGTGCTACACAATATCTAGGTGTTTCTAACATGTACGTGCATAATTTTGCAGTTGAATTCCAGTTTCAGTGATAGTATATGATCTGACTGGATACAAGGAATAATTTACATTCTTTTGCATATATTTAAGCATGTTTAAGGGCTAGTATGTGCTCTATTATGGAGAAAGTTTCATGTGCTACTGAGAAGAATGTGTATTATGTTATTACAGTTATAACACTTTATAAATATTAATTTCATTAGTTTAAACATGTATGTCAGCTCTGACATTTCCTTATTGATTGTTTTATTTAGATGATCAGTGCTCAAAGAACTCCCTTCATGATTTTGTGTGAAGTTATATGATCATTTATGTCCAGTTGTGTGTGTTACATGAAGTAGAGTGGACCAGTTTTGAGTATGTAAAATTTTCAGCTGTTATCAATTCCTATTAAATTGTCCTTTTAACTAATGTGTAGTGGCTCTCTTTGGCTCTTATAGTTAGTCTTAGCTTGCAGTCTACTTGTCTGAGAACACAGTTGCTACCTCTGATTGCTTTGGGGATTTGGTGCATAAAGTATTTTTCTGCATCCTTCGATTTTTCTTTTTTAGTCTGAATTTCATTTGGATTAGAAGTGTTTCTTTCTTTTTCTTCGTACTGGGGATTGAACTCAGGATCTTATGCTTGCCAGGCACTTGTACTGCTGAGCTATCTGCCAGTCCTAAATGTTTTTCTTGTATGCAGTAAATATTAATTTTTTAGGTTTCAATTTTCTTTTCCAATCTGTCTTTAATTTGAGAAACTGAGGCCATTTACACTGAAAATTATTACTTAATGTGCTAATATAGTTGGCCTTGGTCTCCTATGCTCCCATCCTTGGGGGAAAACATGCCCAAATAGCCTTCTAGTTCAAGAGAAAGAAGGGACAATTGAAGAAAATCAACACGACCAATTTGCATACACATATTTTAAAACAATTTTCT
This sequence comes from Ctenomys sociabilis, assembly GCA_004027165.1. NCBI lineage: Eukaryota > Metazoa > Chordata > Mammalia > Rodentia > Ctenomyidae > Ctenomys > Ctenomys sociabilis. Next base: position 14,726 of record PVKA01021307.1, on the reverse strand, counting down.
CCCAAAATATGTGACTATGACGATAAATGTTTAATGCTGGAGAATAAAAATAGTGCATATAAATTTATGCATGCACAATAAGAATCAGGTTACCTATGAGGTGTCAATGAAAGCCTTGGTGTGTGTTTCAGTTAGAAAATAATTACAATAAAAAAACACTGCTGTTAGTTTCCCCCAATATACTCTCTCTCACTTCAAAAACACAAATGCCACATTCTGCATCAGCTCTGGAAATCCTCATTGTGGAGTGGCTGGGGAGATGACTCAGTGGAATAAGCACTTCCCTGGAAAGTGCAAGGACCTAAATTCAATCCCCGGTTCAACCAAAAAAAAAAAGCCCCTTGGAAATCCTCATTGAATGTCTTCAGCTGCACGCGGCAAAACCCTCTACTTTGTTATCTTTCGTGATCACCTTGTCTCTGGGTAGTGCCACAAGTCACGAGGTGCGTGATCCAGCGAATGAGGTAATGTGTTAGGGAGAGGCTGAGGCCGGAAACTGGCCACATGCATGGAGGCAAGGCCTGTCGGAGAATGAAGAGCACTTGTCCTGCCAGCCATCGCTAGGCAACACTGTATGTATCAAGTGATGCTAATTTTGTTACATGTATAACTGAATGCCGCTGTGGTGGCTGAGCAGTTCCTTTCCTCACAATCAGAGAGTGGGCTCCACCTGACGCTGGCTTTTGTCTGTTATCTTTATTTCTCCATCCTCTCCTCATTTTCTCCTGGGAACAACAAGTAATGCACAAGACAGCAAGTATGCGGGTGACGGCATAAAACAACATTTTCGTGAGCCTAGCTTTTAGTTAAATGGTCCTTATCAGCAGTTGTTAATGTATTTTTTATTAAAAATTCAGAACTGCTTCAGAATGTGGTAAGAAGATAGGAGAAGGGCATTTAAATTGGGGGAGAATTTTGAGGGTGATTAATGGCAATAAATTACTTTTATCATAACTTTTCTATTTAAATATTCATAATCCAGTTTGAGCATCCATTGTATGATCTATGCCATAGTTGCTACAATAATAAATCTGGTTGAAACATTCAAAAATTGAAATGGAAATTTCTGGGAATCATTGACTGTTTTCTTGGGATTGTTTTTTATTTTATTTTGTACTGCATTCCTCGGAGTGTGTATATGAAATAAGAAGTGATATGTGAATAAAAGAATATGTGAAAAAAGTCATGTATTATCATTTTACTATACTTGATAAAAACTTAAGAGAGCCCATTTAAACATATAATATCAGGGACATAAAGATAGTTCAGTGGACTAAGCTCTTGCTTTGACAAGCACAGAGACCAGTCCAGCTTGCCATGCTGGCTCTGCATCCAGGCCCTGCACTGAGCTGGCATCTAGGTCCAGGCATAGGGATGCAGGCCTGGAATCCCAGCACTGGGGAGGCTGAAAACAGGAGGGTCACTAGGAGTCTGAGCTGCATAGTGAGACCCTGTACCAAATACATAAATGAAAAACACAAAAAATTACAGGAGTAAAAACTACATTATATTTTTTAAAAATATTCATTTTTGCTGAAAAATATAGGTTAACACTAAAAAATTAACACAGTTAATACAATATATCTTCATGATAAAGTAAGCACTAAAAAATCAAAGCCTGCTAGCATCTTTATATGAAGTATATTTCTTGTGACATTTTCTCTACAGCAGAGTGGTAGGTGAAAAAAGTTAGTAACAATTGTGAATGTTTTTGGTTTTCCTTCATTATCAAGAAGGACATTGTTGGGGCCGGGGAGATAGCTCAGTGGAATAAATGCTTCCCTGGCAAGCGCAAGGGCCTGAGTTCAATCCCCAGTTCTGCCAATAAATAAAAATCAAGTGACTAGGTTTTGGGGATGGGGATTTGGCTCAGTGGTAGAATGCTTGCCTAGCAAGCTGGAAGCCCTGGGTTCGGTCCTTGGCACCAAAAACAAAATAAACCTCTCCTGAAGAAGGACATTGTTTTACCATAACTATGCCCAGTAAATGTGGAAGTAAATTTCAGATTTAATTTTTTTTAATGGGAAATAGGGAGGCTTTAGCTTGACACAGCTATGATAGACAGTTAAAAATTTATGTTATGCTGAATTCACTTGCCTACAGTATTTAAATGGCAATGGAATACCCATCTCCGACAAAAGTAAACCAAAAAAAGGGGATACAAATGAAGGACCATTTTCTATCTATATATGCAAAACAGGATAGATATACAGCTTTTTTCTCGAATACAATGTGAAGAAAGATTTGTACTAATAGTATTTGGACAGGCTATCATGTCTGCATCTTGTACTATGAATAAACACTATGAAGACAACAATATACAATGTATTAATTATTGAAACTGTCCTACTAATCAGTTTTTAAACTCTCTCATTGCTATTTGCTTCCTAATAAAATTAATAAAAATAAACACATAAAAAATAAATAAAAATCACTACCAAATCAGGACAGCTTAAAACTTAGCCTTTAAAGTTACTGCATCACATTTCTTGTTTTGTGTATTATATGAAATTGTTAGTTTTGATGTGGAAAAGAAATTTCAAAAAATAAAATAAAATTTGTGTTGGTAGCTGTAACTCTATTCTAAACATATTCAAGAAAGGTGACATTTCTAAAGAAACTTTCTTGACTGAGAATATTTACTGGAATAATTTTATTTCCTTTTGGATAAAAAAATGTAGAATCAAATTAAATAGACTAGTATAACTTTTATATTTGATAAACTATACTTAAATAAGACAAGTGCTTCTTATTAACCATAATTGAGACAACCCTTATTTCCAGACTAATAAGTTAAAACTGAATATGTTGTAAGCTAATACTTCCCTCTAGCTTTTATTTCCCAGTATCAACCATTGCCCTTAAGTCACTGGAGGTATATTTGCCCTTACCATAGTGTCATGGAGACACCAAAAAATTAAGGTCCCTGGGGAAAGTGTCAGAGAACAACACGGAAATATGGAATACACAGTGGAATATACTGACAGTTGGCTTATAAATTTATTTAAAGTGTTCATTGATTAAGAAACTGAATTTCTAAAATTAATATTTAATGGTGATGTCTGTAATTGTCTGTCTTTGCTAACATTAAGAGATAAATGTCTCATGGGATGAACAGAAAATCCAGTCATTTTGAATACAGCTAGTATTGGTGATATGTTAAAAAAATTGAATTCAGGGTTTAATTATTTATTCCAGATATTTTTGCCTTCCACATGGAAGTATACAGTACTGCAATTTAATTATATTCAATGTGTATTGTATGCAATGGACATAATTTGTGCCTGTGCCTGCCATCATGTGCATTTGTAATCTAATATAATGCTGAAAATAAAATACTGTATTAGAATATTTCTTTTTAAATTTAAAAAAATTGTCTAGTTATATTTACTCACATGCAAAACATATCTGTTAATTTTATTATACATATATTAAAATATATCAGAGGATTAAGTGTTCAGAGAGACTATACAGCTTAGTAAGAGATTCAGAAAAAGTATTGAGAATGTAAACAATTCCAAAAATAACCAGCAGAGTTGACTTATAATGTGTTGAGTGCTAAGTAAAATAAATTTGTATTTTATTACATTCATAGAAATTCTCATTTCCATTTTCATAGATAAAGAAAACTTAGCTTCATGAATTAAAAAAACAATCATTTTTAAATATGGTAGAGCATACTTAACAGGCTACACCCAGAGCTTGGAGCCCTTTGCCCAAAGGGCTCCATAGTCCACTGGAAATAGCATTCACAAGGCCAAGCACCAGAGCATGCCAGTCCAATCAGTCTTTCCTCAGAATAATAGAGCCATGAGACAAAAATTAAAAAAACCTTATGTTATTTACTGTCACTTTGCCATCAGCTAGGCCCACAAATATGGCTGGCGCTTGGTAAGTATCCAGTAAAGTAATGGGTGAATACAAGTGAATTATAAATTATATAAAAAAATAAAAGTTAACATTTCAACAAACTACTTTGGAGGCAACAATGTGCAATGCAACAAACATCTTATTTTTTTGAAATTCTGTATCATTCCTCATGTTATTTTTATTAATTTTTATTCTCTTTAAAATAAAAGAGAGAAAAAATATCTTAAATTTGCATGATTAAAAAATACATGATACAAAATGGGATAAATAATGATATTTTTAAATGATATAGAAATCATAGGCTTCCTTGGAAAAATTAAATGAAATGACTCAAAGTCTGGCAGAAACAAAAAGTAAAAAGGACAAGGAAAAAAATCAAGGCTTATTGAAAGCAAGCATTAGTGTTTAATTATTTGACCAATCTTGCATAGCTATATCTGTTAGCCTGAGCAACAGATTTGATGATCAAAATACATACTATTACAAGCATTGTTTATTTTTTATTCTTGTTTAGAAATTTTGTATAGTGTATTGTTGTATGTTTCTCTTTTTCTGTCTTAATTTTTGCCATTTGTTCTTGCTCTAGAGTTTTCTTTTTACACTTTTAAAAAAGCTCTGAGATGTACATTGAAGAGTCTGTTAAAAATAAAGAAAAACGTTATAAATTGGTGTTTTCAGTTATGTCAAAAATATCAGAAGTCAGAGTAATGAGACTCTCATTGAACAACTATACAATAGTTATAAATGAAATGCTGTATTAACTCAAATTGTCTTTAAAATAATTCATTGGTTTGAAAGTTAGGTAGGATATTGATCTTTTATATATATAAAGTTTGATCAATTCTGACCTGATAATTAAAATCTAGGTGATTGATGCTATGCATTTATTTTTTATTATTGATCCTTTATGGCTCAGTATACAAGGAAATAGAGCCTAAGGCATATTATCAGAGTAACATTAGAAAAGATTCTTGAGGGCTGAGGAGATGGCTCATGAAATAAATGCTTCCCGGGCAAGTGCAAGGGCTTGAGTTCAATCCCAAGTTCTGCAAAAAAAAAAAAAAAAAAAAAGAAAGAAAGAAGAAAATATTCTCAAACAAGATTAGTATTATTTATTAGCTGATTTACAAAAACTTTTCCTAATTCTATGATGAGACAGAGGTGAGAGTTTAACATCAGAATCTCAGTTGAAGGTATTTGAATTCTTTTATAGTTCTAGGCTGTGTTCAAGTTAAATATATTTAAAAAGCTATGTATTTTTCTTATGCTCAAATTTCTTCTCATTCTTAATAACATTTGTGAGCAAAATACAAAAACTTGAATTAATTTCTAGTCAATTTTAAACATAAAACCTTAGGGATATTGAGGTTTTTATTTCTTCAATAAATAGAATTTTCTGGTAATGTGATAAACTTATGTAAATATCACAAAGTGAGAAAGAGTTTCTTAATAAATTTCATATCTACTGTTTGTGCAGTGAATTATGGTAAACATTTTCTTTTTCCAATTAAATTAGAAGATGATAAATGGTCTGTTTAAGTAAATTACTATATAAAATATTCATATTGTTATGCAAATACTTTGTTTCATTCCACAGTATTTGGTGTTTGGTAGAAAATAATGCTTCTAAAAGATCAGTGTTTCAAAGAGATATTTGTCAATAAAAATGCATTTCAGAAAAATAAATTTGTATTTTACTTATTTTTACATTCATAGAAATTCTCATTTCCATTTTCATAAATAAAGAAAACTTAGCTTCATTCACTTGCCTGTGTTTCTTTCATATTTCAATCAAAGCCAAGTGAAGTGTTTCTATTGTTTTCTTAAAAATTGTTCAGAATGCCATGGCAAGATTTTAAAGTCTGCCTAACAGTTTCATTTTAAACGGTTCTTTTATAAAACAACTTAATTTAATATTTCTTGTTTTTTTCTGAAAAAAATTAAAAATTGACCTTTAAAAGTCTCTGTTTTCTGCCTCTGTGCAACACCGGCAGGGTAATTCACAGTTCTGAAAGCTGCGAAGTCTAAGATTGGGTGGCTGTCACATGGTCAGGGATTCTTCCTGTATTGTCGCATGGCAGAAGGCAGGAAGCAGGAGGGGTAATAAGTGGGAGAGGAGAAGGACGAGGAGGAAGAGGAGGAGAAGGAGGAGGAGGAGGAGAGAGAGAGAGAGAGAGAGAGAGAGAGAGAGAGAGAGTCACAGACAGAGACAGAGACAGAGATAGAGAGACAGAGAGACACAAAGAGAGACTGTAAAGGGCAGCCAAACTGCTCCTCCTTCGTGTGTCTGCTCCCACAGTAGTTCTCCCACTCCTTCTGTACATTAGTCTACCTACCCACTGCCCGTGTCACTGCTCCTTGTGCCCCACCTCTCAGTGCTGCTGTACCCAGAGTTAATTCTCAACACAAATTTTCTTGATGGGTTCATTGAAATCATAACACTCGGACTATATCAGCTCATAATTAATTAACAGAGGAAATAATACACTTTAGGTGATGCTGTCTCTTAATGTTTTCATTCAATGTATTACTAGTGGACAAATATTTATAAAAATATTATGTGACTAAAAGTTGCGCTGTGTCTATCTAAATGGTATTAAGAGCAGTAAATAGAGTTCCACATATCCTAACATGAAACGGGAAAGGCAACAAGGGCCTGAACATGAGCCCATGTGCACATATAAGCACAGAATGTAAATTTACCACAAGCTACTGAAAAGTACCACTGAAAGCTTAATTGAAAAAATAATATGCAAGGTAAAACATCCAGAATGATCTATGGTCAGCAAAATGAACTCTAAGTGAATGATGAGTCTCTGCCAAGCTTCCAGTCCTAGAAATACATTCATTTAAGTAGGTAAAGGTCAGATAACATTGACTGCCAGGCAATGTGTTTATCGTCATGAGATTAGCAGGAGTGCTGGGGTGCCCAAGGTCAAACAGAGAGCTCTATGCTAGAGAAGGAAGCAGGGATTCTGTCCCGAATGGAAAAGCGTAGACAACAAATCAGGGTCATTGTAAAAGGAACACCTGGCTACTTATACATTAGGTTTTGTATTTAGTGATTATTCTTTGCATATTCAATCCATAAAAACCAAACACTGGAATTTGTTAGAAGCAAGTGACATCCTCTGACATCCTCTCTCTCTGCAATTACACGTTTTTAGATTGGCACTTTCAAATTAGATGAGCATTCTGATATTCAAGAATACTATTTCCTTGACAAACTACATACTAAACTGAATATAAATTACTGTGTTCAAATCTCCGCTACTGGGCCAGGGAGTTGGCTCAGTGGAATAAGCACTTCCCTGGCAAGCACAAGGGCCTGAGTTCAATCCCCGGGTCCACAAAAAAAATGTCTGCTACTATTATAGTTATGTGTTGTATTTGGAGCATTTTGACTGTTCCATAGCCATTTCTGAATTAGATCTTCATAACTGTCAAGAGTGGGTATTGTTTGCCACTAGAAATACAAAGAGCCTTCATACCATATAATGCACAAACTAAGTCACTGTAGCAAAATGTTCCAGCACGAAAGGTCCATGGTGTCACTTTTGAGAAGACTGCACCTACCAAGACCATGCAGATAACATAAACTGAACTGGAAACAATGAAGCATGCACTAGTTTCCATATTGAAATCCTTATTTAAAAGAAAGGAGAAGGAAAGGCCAAATAGCTCAGAGGATTAAAGTGCCTGCAAGCAGACTCAGGAGCCTGGGGTTCAATCCCTGGGCCTGCTGTGTGCTCAATTGCTGTCTCAGCACAACCCCGGGGTGTGCTGAGACAGCAATTGAGACCAGGCATGGTGGAGCACGCCTGTAATCCTAGCTCTTGGGAGGCTGTAAACAGGTGATCACTATGGGTCCAATCTAGTACTGAGACCCTGAACACTTATAGACTCTTGCCTAAAAGCCTAAAATAAAATAAAAAAACTTTTAAAAATGAAAGAAATTAAGGATGAAATAGGAAGGATGAATGATAACATGCAAAGGATTGAGTCTTACAGATTAAATATGATTGGTAATGAGTCAGTTGAACTGGAGGGTACTTACTGTTATAGGCATCTTCAGTTACAGTATACTATTTGTTTACATTCTTTGATATTTTAATGATGTTAAAATGTAATTATCGTCATTACTTAGTATTTCCAAATCACTTACTTAAAATAGCATTTGGGCATGGGCTATTTACTAGGCAAGCAAGTGGTTTAGAGTTTTACTTCAACATAATCTTCAGTTTTTAATAATTAATGATTAATATTAATCCTAGAGGAATATGTTAATGTTGAATTGAAACTTCCCCAATGTTGTTTAGGGAGATGAGGAAGGCAAAGATAACTATGAGCTTTGAAAACACATCATTTTGGGAAAAAATTGCTGTAAAAGAAAGTCAATAATGAGTTTATATAACCCAGAAGTCTATAATAGTAGTGGGTTATCCGTAGGACTGACAATGTCAGAAGTTGTTGACTTGAGCCTTTTACAGCTTAGCATGCTAATATGGCTTTACATTATATACCTTGTTTTTGTAATTTTCTTCTGGATGGTTAAGACCAAGTTAAAGCAAGACCTATATAACAAGAAATGTAACTTTTGTATCTGCCAAGGTCAGTCAAATGTCATTAGGATTTTCCGTGAAACTCTACCACAGTTTGTAGATCCTTTCTCAGTGTCAACCATGTGGATTACTTTGCTGAATTTCTGCACCTGCAATACTTAAATGGCAATGGAATACACGTCTCTGACAAAACTAAACAAGAAAATGGAATATAAATGAAGGACCGTTTTGGATGTGTGTATGCAAAATAGTTAGGATAGACATACAGCTACTTCCTCTTAATTCAGTGAGAAGAAAGATTCTACTAATGGTGTTTGGGCAGGACATCATGTCTGCATCTTGTACTGTGAATATCCACCACAAAGACAACAATATGCAATGTATCAATTACTGTAACTGTCCCACTAACCTGTTTTGAAACTGTCTCATTGCTACTTGTTTCTTAATAAAATTAATAAAAAATAATGTGTTAATAACTGAGAAAAAGGTAGGACTCAGTTCAGAAAATGTCATTTGCAAATATGTATTATGTTCCTCTAAACTGTGAGTGTGAGAACCTGCTTATATGATAGCAGAAAAAAAAGGTAAAAAAACTAAAAGCTGGTAGTGAGAGAAAAAACATCAATTGCTCTAATGACTCTTTTAAAGGAAGTGCAGAATCCAAAGCCAAAGGGAAAGCTAGATTTTATGATGAAAAGCCACACTAATAGAAATAAAAGAAAATATGTTATGTAGTATAAGTAGGATGGATTTTCTGGTAGATAGATGATAGATAGATAGATAGATAGATAGATAGATAGATAGATAGATAGATAGATAGATAGATAGATGATAGATACATACATACATACATACATACATACATACATAGAGATATACATAGACATGTGCAAATATATACATGGGATATGTTTTCAATAATTTGAAAAACAAGCTTGATGAAAAGAATAAAACAGTCTTGAAAGGAAGAGGTACATAGTGCTGGGTAATACTTACAGAGCCAATTGATGAGTTAACATTGCTCTAGATAACAGCACACAACTTAATATAGAGATCAATTTCTGAAATTCAAAAACTGCTTTCATTTGTCAAGCAACTTGCCATTGGTGTTTTAATCTCCTAATCAGTTAAAATAATACTGGACCCAGAAATATATACTTCAAATTAGAAGTAATAGAATTGTTATTAATTGCAATATGTGATTATTTCATGGCCATATGTATTCCTATCACCTGTAAAACTAATTTTCTACTAAAGTGTTTTCTATGCTTTTTTCTGTCACCACTACCTAGCTATCAAAATGCTAAAGACTCTTTTCAAAGGGCTTCTCTGTTCAATAAAATAGACTCTTTACCTTTAATGTTCTCTTTACCTTTCTAAACATTGTCAGTTGAAATCAATATTTAAAATACAACAAGTCTTTCATGAAATGAACTGTGTACATTTTCAAGAATGTCTTGAGACCCGTTTGGTACTGACACCCTTGTTTATTCTTGAGTACAATCTACTAACATGCCCTGAGAAGTGAGGTCTGTTACTACATACCTAGCTATCAGGGAGAAAGAGGAGTTTCTAGTGTATGCTCTGTGTATTTAAGTTAAGAAGGAAGTAGGTTGTATAAAAATACATTTATAAATGGAAAAGGCATGTGTGTGTTTATTTTAATGATGTGTCTGCTTCCCTCGTAAGCTACTACACAGTAAAGGAGGGGGTGAGTCTTTACTTACGCTCAGAGTGAGACTTTTTGTTCTGTTTTCTAATTACTTCTAGGATGTGACCATCAGGTTCCCCCCTTTCCATTTGCCAGAAGCCTATGCTTTGTTCTCTCCCTATCTTGTAACTGGAAATGTTAGAGAGGAAGGGGACCTTGAGGACATTCTCCCAGATTTCCATAGTAGTGTCAGTAAAATCACTTGGCAGAGGAAGTTTTTTGAAGACTGGGTGTGGTGGTGCGCACCTGTAATCCCAGTTCATGAGAGGCTGTAAACAGGTGGATCACTGTGGGTCCGATCTAGTAGTGAGACCCTGAACACCCTATAGACACTATAGAAAACAAAAGAATCTTTGGGTCAGGAAGATAGCTCAGTAGAATAAGCACTTGCCTGGCAAGAGCAGGGTCCTGAGTTCAATTCCCAGTACTGAGAAAAAAAATAAAAAGATTTTGATTTCCAAGCTCTATATACTTAACTTCACTGGAAATAAAAAAGAATGTAAACATCAGTAAAAACAGTTATACAAAGAGAGATCTTATGGCCACTTATTGGGCTGCAGAATTGCTTGTGTTCTATCACACATAACCCAGGCATTTTAAACTACGAAAATGTACCATTCCTCCAAGGGCTGCAACTGGCTGATACCCGCTCACAACGCACACATTTCTTCTTACGTGTGGTCACATGAGGAGCTTGAAATCAGCCACAGATGTCATCAAACACTAGAAGCGGGGTTCCCTAACCCTAACTGCCGAGCACTACTGTTTCATTAGTAGTAATGCAGTAGTTCATTCCTCTCTAGTAGTTGTTCTGAAGGTGAGCCACGGCAGAAGGAAAGTCTCATGGAGAAGTTGTTATACATGCATGCACTGGGGTCTACTCACGCCAAATTGGGATAATTACAAAGGGCACAGCCATCTGTGATTTAGCAAGCCAACTCTGTGATTATTATGCACATTAAATTTCATGTACATTTTCTTCCTAAGAAGACAAATTGTGTGTACATGTGTGATATGTGTGTAAGAGAATGTGAGTATGTGAGACAGTGGGATAAAAGGAAAGTCCACTGAATGATGTATGTTGAACTATTATAAGGAGCTATTTTTTTACATACAAGGAAAAAATTCATCATTGTGTAACATTTTGAAGGGTATTTCAGAGGTTCAATCCCAGCTTTGTGATCCCAAAAATTAGTAAAATCTCTTAAGAGCTAGGGTCAGTGGTAGGTCTTCTACTCAGTAAAGGGAACAATGGGCCTTAAATGCCTCCTTTACCTCCAAATCCTCCATGTATGGGCCTGAAAGTTGGTCAATTTGATCCATTATTGATTCCTGCCATGAAGTCATGAAATTTTTCCCAGAAGCAATGGAGCTCACCATCTACAAACTCAATTCTCTGAAACTATGGGCCAAGCTAAAACTTCCCTTTTTATTAAGTTTATTATCTCAGGTATTTTATTACAGTGGCAGAATACTTTCTCCAAACATGAAAAATCAAAATCAATATAAAATCATGAATAAAGCCAGGCATGGTGGCACAGGCCTGTAATCCCAGCACTCAGGAGGCTGAGGCAGGAGGATTGTTGTGAGTTTGAGACCAGCAAGAGCTACAAAGTGAGCTTAAGGCCAGCCTCAACTGCATAGTGAGACCCTGTCTCAAAAAGACAAAAAAATAAAATAAAATAAAAAATAAAAATAATATCATGAATAATTCTACTCTTTTGTTTAGAGGTCACCATTAGGTCAGTTGCGAATGTGCTTCTGAAGAAAATAGACACCACATTTCAACTTTCTAACTTCAATCATTCTATGAATGACTCATCCACATGGCTAACACACTGACAAAGGATCGACAAACAGCGTTAGAGGGTTTCAGGCTAAAGCCTGAAGGAATTTGACTGACCTTTTATCAGTTATAAAAGTCACATTTCTTGTTATACAGCTCTTGCTTTATCTTGGTCTTAACCATCCAGCAGAAAAGTATAAAAATGAGGTACAAGAAGTAAAGCTATATGAATATGCTGAGCTATAAAAGGCTCAAGTCAACAAATTCTGACATTGCCAGTTCTGTGGATAACCCACTACTATTATGGACTAGTGGACTATATTGGATTCTTCTGCTGAATTCATGCACCTACAATATTTAAATGGCAATGGAATACCCATCTCTGAAAAAGCTACAGAACAGAAGGGGGAAAAAAAAAGAAGAGAAGGGGATACAAATGAAGGACCATTGTGTATCTGTATATACAACATAGTTAGGATAAATATATAGCTACTTTCTCTTAATTCAATGAGAAAAAAAAATTTGTACTAATAGTATTTGGACAGGTTATTATGTCTGCATCTTGCACTATGAATAACTACTACAAAGACAACAACATATAATGTATTAGCTATTATAACTGTTCTACTAACTTGTTTTGAAACTATCTCAATAATATTTGTTTCTCAACAAAATTAATAAAAAGGTCAAGTAAAAAAGAAAAATGAAAAATAAAATGACTTTACAATGGAATTTACTAAATTACTTTTAATGTAAACATGGGAAAGAAAATCAGCTTTAAGGGGCCGAGGAGATGGCTCAGTGGAATAAGTGCTTCCCTGGGAAGTGCAAGGGACTAAGTTCAATCCCCAGTTCTGCCAAAAAAAGGAAATCAGCTTTAAGTTATAGCATTCTTTTTCAAATAAAATCATCATTTTTAAAAGAAAAATTATGGATATATCTGCAAGAGTGGGGGGCTGTGAGAAAATGATTTCCATTAAGATTTGCAATACAAATCACTCTACCAGTAAGTCTGTAAGACTCAGGAAACCCAATAATAAATCAAATGTTCATTGCAAATAAGAGACTGTAAAAACTCTGAAAATCATGAATATAAAATTTTACAGCACATCTATCAGACTTTTGAGTAAATATATGCCATATTTTACAGATAATTTTATCCATTTGATATGTAGTTCCACTAAGACGTGTCACTTGATTCTAAATACTCTAATTGGAAAACATTAGGCAAACAAGTACCCTGGACTTCAGCTCTTGAAGTTTTCTGACAAACTGTGTTGTCCCGGTTACCCATGTGGCTTCTGGAGCAACCTGCGCATTTGAAAGAATAGGAATATTATTATAGGAGTGATTGTTGTACAATAAACAAAAATCAACAGGGATAGACACGTGGCTGACACACAGAAATACACAAAAACTATGAGAATCTTTTATTTAATGTTGATTTTCAAAAGAGGATGTAAGGGGCAATAAGTAAGCAGAAAAATATAAAAATGAGGTATATAACGTGGGGCCATAATAATAAGTTGAGCTGTAAATGGCTACAGTCAACAACTTCTTCAGATGGCTCACTATTATTGTGGAATGCTGGACTGTGCTGGATTGTGTTGCCGAGTTCAGGCATCTAAATTGGTTTAATGACAATGGAGTGCTCATCTTTGTCAGGTCTAAACAAAAAAAGGGGTGTAAAAAAGAAGAATCATGATGTGTGTGTACAAACAGTACAGTTAGGATAGGTACGCTGTGCTTCTGCATAATTCTATGAGAAGCAAGATTTGCACTAATCTTGTGGCTGGACAAGATATTATGTCAGCTTCTAGTACTATGGACAACCACTAGGAAAATAACAAGGTAGAAAGCATCAATTATTGAATCTGTGATATAATTCAGGTATAAAAAGTAAGATAAGTATATAGCTACACTCTCTTAATTCACTGATTAGAGACATCTGCTATAATAATGTCTGTAAGTATAATATCATGTATGCACCTTGTACGATACCAAAACATTATGAAAACAGTTTGCAATGCATTAATTTATTGAATCTGTCCTGTTAATCTGTCTTGAAACTGTCTCATTGCTATTTGTTCTTCAATTTAAAAAAAGGTAATTTATGTTGACTCATTCAGTTGATTTTAACGAGCCTGCTTTTGTGCAGAATCTGATAGTAAAATAATGAATATACAAATGCAACAATTATGGAGAGGAGAGGAACTGTGAACATGTGGGAGCTAGCAGTAGCGTAGCCACTCACCAACATGTGTCATCTTTATAGCTTCTGCTGAATATTGAATTGAACAGCAGCAGAGCCCAAAGCAGTACCTTCCTGTAATCCTTAAAGGACCCAAGCAGTCCAGTTTGGCATATTGATTTAGAGCCATCTAGAAGTAACAGAGATTTGGATCTGTGGGTTTAAATCACGTATTAACAGTGTTATTTTTTTTTTTTAATTTTTATTGCTACTGTTATTGTTAGTATCCTCACAAGACCTCAGCTGGAAGCACTGTGCAATGACTTATAATGTGTCTCAATTGCTTTCATAAAATATAGGGTAGTATTATCTCTGCTTTGCAGTAAAGCAAAGAGGAGGAGGCCTGCCTACTGGTCCTATCATGCTATGGAGAATGTATCTAGCTGACAGAGCAATGAAATATCCAGATCTTTGTTATAATTTAACAGGTAGGTTGCACTTTGAAGAAAGAAAGAGAGGGAGGGAGGTGAGGAGAGGAGAATAGAGGAAAGGAGAACAGAATAGAGGAGAGGAGAACAGAATAGAGGAGTGGAGAGGAGAGGAGAG
>PVKA01021306.1:0-38884 GCA_004027165.1 Ctenomys sociabilis | reverse complement strand
AGATAGAGATATACAGAGAGACAGAGACAGACAGAAACAGAGACAGAGAGAGAAAGACAGAGAGAGAGAGACAGAGACAGAGAGAGAGACAGAGACAGAGAGACAGACAGAGACAGAGACAGAGAGAGACAGACAGAGAGAAGAAGAGATAGACAAAGACAGAGTCAGAGAGAGAAAGAAAGAGAGAAAGAGACAGAGACAGACAGAGACAGAGATAGACAGAGACAGAGACAGAAAGAGAGAGAGAAACAGAGAGACAGGGACACAGAGCAAGACACATACACACACACACACACACACACACACAAAGGTTTTAAATAAAATCAGCACAACTGAATGGCATTTCCCATTTCCAGTCCTAGATTTTTTAGGAGTCTCCACACTGATTTTCATAATGGTTGCACCAGTCTACATTCCCACCAGCAGTGGAGAAGGGTTCCCTTTTCCCAGAGCCACTCCAACATTTGCTGTTGGTTGATTTCTTTATGATAGCCATTCTTTCTGGAGTGAGATGGTATCTCAGTGTTGTTTTAATTTACATTCCTTGGCCAGTGATGTTGAGCATTTGCTCATGTATTTATTTGCCTCTTGTATTTCTTCCTGTGAGAACTGTGTATTCCTCTCAGATGCCCTTTTTTGGATTAGATCCTTCAATTTTGGGGCCCTAAAGTTTCTTAGTTCTTTATAAATTCTAGATAGAAGAACTTTGTCTGAATGCTTATTAGTTAGGGTTTTGTCCAGATGTGGGGTTGTATCTTCACTCTGTTGGTTATTTCTTTTGACATCAGAAATATTTCAGTAAGAGGATATCTCAGTTGTTAATTCTTTCAAGTATTTCTGTGCAGCTTGACTTTTGTTCATGACATGTTGAATACCATGTTCAGCATGGTATTGGAAAAAAAAATAGACCTGAGGATCAATGGAATAGATTAGAAGATGTAGATATAAATCTTGCCTACCCCATTGTCTTCAAGATTTCCACCTACTTTCTCTTCCAGGAGATTTAATGTTTCTGTTTTAATGTTTAGATCTTTAATCCATTTTGACATTAATTAATGCATGGTGATAGACCTGGTCAAGTTTTGGCTTTCAGCATGTAGAGAGATAGTTTCTCCTGCACCATTTGTTTTGTTTTGTTTTATTTTTTGGCACAACTGAGGATTTAATTCAGGCCCTTGTGCTTGCCAGAAAGCACTTATTCTATTGAGCCATTTCCCTGGTCCCACTGCACCATTTGTTAAACAGATTATCTTTCTTCCAGTAAGCATGTTTGGCCTCTTTGTCAAAGATAAATTGCCTGAATTTGTTTGAAGTTGTATCTGTATCTCCTAATATATTCCACTGATCTTCAGGTCTATTTTTTTTTTTGCCAATACCATGCTGATTTTATCACAGCAGCTTTATAGTATAATTTCAAGTCAGGGATTATAATGTCTCCTCCTGCTTGCCTTTGCTGCCTAGAATTTCCTTTGCTATTCTAGGTCTTTTCTGGTTTCAAAAAATTTTTATGAATAATTTCCCTAGATCTGTGAGGTATGCTGTTGGTAGTTTGATAGAGATTACATTAAATCTGTTTAACAATTTTGGGAGTATGAATATTTTCACAATGTTGGTTTTTCCTATCCAGGAGCAAGGAATACCTTTCCATTTTCTGAAATCCTCTATGATCTCTTTTTTAAGAGTACTATAATTTTCACTGAGTAGAATTTTTACATCTTTAGTTAGATTGATTCATATATATATTTTCATATATATACATACATATATATAGATAGATAGATAGATAGATAGATAGATAGATAGATAGATAGATAGATATCAGCAAATTCGTGATAGCCAAATCTTGGAAACAACCAAAATGCCCATCATCTGAGTCATGGATGAAAATGACATGGTATTTTTATTCAATGGAGTATTACTCAGCTATAAAAAACAAACTTGAAACCTTTGTAGGCAAGTAGATGCAATTTGAGGATATACTCATAAGTGAAATAAACCAGATACACATATATAAATATCATATTGTCACTTTAGTGTAAGAACTCAAGAGAAGAAATAAAAGTCATAAGGTATAATACAGTTAAATAGAAAGAGAATTTGAGAACGAAGAGAGAGAAAGGAGAAAAGTTAGGAAATATGGTAGGGGCAAAACCATACATTTATATAAACAATATGGTTAAGGTAATGGTCCTAAGAATTTCCATCAAGGTTTTGAAAACAGCAGTTAATGGGTAGAACTCTCACCGTCACTAAGCCTGTATGCTGATATCTGTGAACTAAGCAACTACATTGCAGACAGCAACGTGCAATACTAAACCCAAGCTTAGAATATCTGTCATTTTGGTTTTCTAAATGCATACAGCTTCTAATGTCATATCAATTATTTCTATACTCTCTTTAAGGTAAACGTTTGTAAAAAAAAAAAAAGGTATTAAAAGTAAACAAAAGACAAGAAAAACAAAATGTCATAGAATTGTCCCAGTACAGTGTTTTATATGGTTTGATTTCTAACTTTCTGTGCAAAAATGTGTAATTGTTTTTAGCATTATATGAAGATTTAAATTTTAGAATATCCATGATTGTTGGAAAATAGCAGTCCCATTTTATGTCTGAGATGTTTGATATTCAGATAGAGAGTGATGTTAAGCTTAATGACATCTGTTACAGCATAATAACATCATTAAACATCTCTTCTGGATGTTTAACAACTAAAGTTTACAGACCAAAAATTAGAGAGATTGATGGGCTAAAAAGATAACCAATATTTTGGCCCTAGCCCATCAAGGTCAGTGACAGAAGAGAACTTCTGTGACACCTTGTAACTAAGTGGTGTCCAAAATTTTCTGATCAAGGAGGTCACAGGGCTACACAGGAAAATGCTTGACGATGTATCCTGTGCCTGATGACAGTCACCTAGGGAGAAAAGTTTCTCTCAAGCTTTTGCAGAGAGCAAATTGGTCAAGCAATGGCCGTGACTCATCCAGATGGCTGACACTGAGAAAAGATCTATAAGGTACTGTATATGGTTCCAGGTTAAATCTACAGAGGATTTGAATGACCTTGCCAGATAGCAAAAGTTATATAGGTCTTGCTTTAACTTGGTCTTAACCATCCAGCAGAAAAGTGTAACTATGAGGTATAAAAAGTAGAGCTATATTAATATGCTGAGGTGTAAAAGGATCAAGTCAACAACTTCGGACAGCTGCCAGTTGTGCTGATAACTCACTACTACTATGGATTATTGGATTGCATTGGGTTATTTTGCTAAATTAAAGTACCCACAATCTTTGGTCTGGTATTAAGTATGAAAAGATCCTTTAAAGAATTTTCCAAATACAGCTTCTCTAACTGCAAGTGAACACCTATCACTGACAAAACAAAACAAAAGGGTAGTATAAATAAAGGACTATTTTGTTATATATCTACATCTATATCTCTATCTATCTGTCTGTCTGTCTGTCTATAATTATTATGATAGATATACAGGGGTTTTCTCTTAGTTCATTCATTGATAACAAAGGTTTGTACCAATATTGTTTTAGACAGTGTATCATGTCTGCATCTTGTCCTCTGAATAGCTACGTATGCATTGTACCAATTATTGTAACTGTCCTACTAACCTGTTTTGAAACTGTTTCACTGCTATTTTTTTCTTATTAAAATGAATAAAAGATTCACAAAAAGAATGGAATAAAAAATTCAGCAGGAAAACTGTGGATGTTACTTAATTTTGCTGACAGATAAAATCCACAGGATCATGCACCTTTGAAATTTGTGGAAACCTAAAGAGGCAGCACAGAATATGCCAGACAGCTATGGGCCCAGCAAACCCCAGGGAGGAGCTCCTAGGAATCTCCTGGAGCCTCACCTGGAGCGCTGTCCCATTGCTGCTTGCTGGGAGATGCTGTGTTGGGTGAGCACAGCCTATGCAGTTGTCACACATGCTCAACGACAAATGGTGACTAAGCTGGGTAAGCTCACACCTATGCAGAAAACTCCAGGGAAAACAGCTCTGACTCTGCACAGGTGAAGTTCTGACATCAAACAGAGTTGCACATTCCCTGGCTTGTACTTCTGCACATTTATTTGTCAGACACCCATTTTTTAAGGCAACATGAAAGGCCATTATTTAAGGAGGGGGGCTGCCCTGTAAAAGGGACCTAAAATGTGCCCGATTTGAGCAGGCAGCATTATAAGACATTTTGTGTAAGTCTTTGGCATTCAAACTTCTTTAGTAACTTCACAGTCATCTGCTTCTGAAAGCAAGATTGCTTAATTCTGTCAAGCCCTGTCTGTTCCTTAGGTGGGGTACTAGTTGGAGAGACAGAAAGGGTACTCACTGTTGGTACATCAGAAATGCTAAGAGGCTGAAACTCTGCTTCTATGTGGAACAAACAGCAAACTCAAGTGTACACAGTAGGTGAAAGTATACACAGTTCAAATGGGAATTTTCCAACTTTTGTGCAAACCTTCTCTGGATTACCAAAGCGTGGCCAATGGAGAGATGAGTCAAATCTCTCCTCATGATGGTTATTGCCAGTGCAGATCCTGTAACAGATGCCTTTAAAAAATAAGTTAAGTGCCTGGCATAGTTGTGCATTTCGGTAATTCTAACACTCTGAAAGTCCGAAGCAGGAAGATTTAAAGTTTGAGTCCAATCTGGGCAAATTAGTGATGCAATACCTTAAAAAATGTTTTGTTTTTTATATCCTTTAAAGGCTTCCAGTGTAGCAAGGGCTGGGGATTCGATGCTTGGGCCTGTCGTGCCAGCCCCACCCCAGGGCTACACTGAGACAGTGATTGAGACTGGGCATGGTGGACAGTGCCTATAATCCCAGCTCTTGGGAGGCTGTAAACAGGCAGATTACTATGAGTCCAAACTAGTAGTGAGACCCTGTACACCCTGTGGACCCGTCCCTAAAGTACAAAAAAAAAAAAAAAAAAAAAAGCCTGCCAATATAGTTTAGTGAAAAGACCACAAGTACACTGCCTGGAACAGCAGAAACAACAAAAAAACTATTGTTTAGTTTTTGTGCAGAGAGAGAAAAAGATAATCAAAAAAGTATTAAGGTGTCTATATATCAAGGTTTGGTGATATTCACATCAAGAAATCATATACAGCAAATGTGAGGGAGGGCATGTAGGGAAGTGGAGCACTTCTACATTAGTTATGGGAAGGTAAACTTATACTACCTCCAAGGAACGCAGTCTGGAGATTTCTCAGAAACCTAAAATTAGAAATTCCATTCTACAGAGCTCTTCCCCTTCTGGGTATTTTCCCAGACCTCATGCTACAGTGTTACCTGCATCTCATGTTTATAGCAGCACAATTATCATAGCTAAATCTTGGAAGTTATAGATGAATAGATAAAGGAAATGTCATATTAATGCACAATGGAGTACTACACTGCCATAAAGAAAGATAAGCTTGAGTCTTTTATAGGAAAACGATTGCTTCTGGAGACTGTAATGTTAAGTGAAATAAATCAGTCACAGAAGCTTAAATATCATCTGGTTTTTTTATATTAGAAGCACAAAACAAATGGAGAGAAAATGGGGAGACAGGCCTTTACCAAATGGGAATGGGATCAAGAGATGGAAGGGGAAAAGAAAAGTGGACATAAAAGTAAATCCATTGTGTTATGTGATACTAATGACTCACAATGAATATAATCATTGTGTACTACAAAAATGTACTGATAAATAGAACTTCAAAATATTGTCAATTTACCATAATTCACCCTTCCAGATCCAGAAGGACTAGCTTGAAATTTCTCTATTTTTAAAAGACCTATATTGAAACAATTGGGTAAAACTTTGCCATTCTTTAAATAATTATAAAAAATGACTAAAAATAATGACAACTAACGTTTGTTACATGCTTAGCATATACCAGCTATTGTACGAGGCATGATGTGTCTCATTTAATTTTTATGGCATAATAACGTGTCAGGTAGTATTGCCGCCTGTCATAGATTAGAAGCCAGGGATCTGTGATACACAGTAGGTGGCCCAGTGGACAGAGTGGTGCTCTAGATTTCTATTCTCTGTTTCCAACTGTGTTTAACTTCTTCCCTATTGCACCTTCTTCCATAGCCTGGTATAAATAGGAAATTCTTTAAGATGGGTATCCTCTTCACAACTTCTAGAAGAGGTCCCTGTGAAAAACAAAATGATGCCTCCTCCAAATTTTAAACACGTCTTAGTGTGCTTAACTTAATTAGGAATAAATTTCTGAATGTGAGGCTTCACAACGTGGCTGTATAAGTCACCTTCCCACTGCTAGTGCAAACTATCGAACATTCACAATCTAAAGGCTGAGAGGTTTCTTTAGGCTCACGGTTTCCAGTGGGTTCAGCTGAGAGTTGGCCACCTTTGAGGCTGGAATAGTGCGGAGGGAGGGCTGGTAGAGAACAGCTATCTATTCTGGTAGTTGGGAAGCAGAGAAGAAAGGAGTTGGGGACCAGAACACACCCATCCAGGCCGTGCCACCAGTGACACACCACGTCTCCTAGCAGCACACTCAGCAACTGAATCTGTGGGCAAGTGCAGCACCCCCATGATGCACTCACCATGCAAACACATGGGACTCGGGGAGGTCATGTTAGGTCTAACACAGAACAGTCACACACAGAAAAGCAACTGACTCATGACAGTGCATGCTAATGAGCCCTGCTGATTGGCTGGTCTAAACATTTGGTGACCTTCAGAGGAGGGGCTTGCGCTGTCCCAGTTGGCAGCCCCCAGCCACATAAAGACAAGGGCTGGCAAATGTGGCCAGCCCTAATTAAGAACACTGCCCAAGTTTTGACTGCTAAACTGATGCTAAGTTACCTCAGTCATCATTTTCCTATTAAATATATGTTGAAAGTATGACAATTCAGATAGATTGGGTTAAATAAAAATATTAAAATTAATTTTAGTGATTTTTACCTTTTGAAGTTAGGCACCAGAACATTCAGAATTGCACATGTTGCTTCTTTTACATCTTTTTTGGACAGTGCTAGTACAGACTCATGTGAAAAAATAAGATTACAATAACCAGTGGGAAAAATTGGCACAGAATTAATGTGTTAAATTTACTAAGTAATAATTTATTTTCTTTTATGTATAAAGCATTCTGTACAGTACGGGGGACAGAATAATGAGACACAAAACTCACAAATACCTTCAAATAATTTACAGACAGGGAAAGGAAACAAAACTGTGTATAACTAGCACCAGTATAATAATAATGATAATAATAATAATAATGATAATAATAATAATAATAATGATAATTAGTACCAGTGATGAAAACAGCCAGCCCTAATGTTGCAAGTTAGCATTGTCTATAAATTCTGCTTAGCTCTGATTATTATAAATGCTATCCGTCATCCCCATTCTGGAGCTAGCCAGACACAGGGTAACTGTACCCAGAAATCCCCCAATACACCTAATACTGATATTTCTTGGACTGATGTTTCTAAGGTAGCAAGAAAATGAACTTACTTGTTTTGGTAAAGAGCAGTGCCCGAACTATTCTTTACTGCTCAGGACTCATTAATACCCGAGAACTTTCTGTTCTAAAAGACAGAGTTTCACTGTCACAAAGAGAAATTGCTGCTAACCTTAGACCTTATTTATTTATTTATTTACTCATTTATTTATTCAAAATGTAGAGTAATGGAGCACAGGAGCAGAGTTTGATATTTGACCAAATCCTTCACAATTATCATGCATGTGTATATAATAAAATTAATTCTGTGTCCCTGCTTCATTGCCTGTGGCAAGAAGCGTACAATCAGTTTTTTATGTATAATAGATCACAGAGCTGTTCATGAATAATACAAATGCATTGAGCAGATACTAGAGAGAGATGTTTGTCTTTGCATAGAATCGAAGTGAACATGTAATATTGTGATAATATATATTTGATGAATTCAGGTCTGACTTACCTTTGCCATACTGTGCTAATTCCCCGACAAGGGTTGCCACAATAATTGAGTTTCCAATAACATTATGATTATTTCCACATGATAATTTAATTGTGGGTATTTTTTAATATTGTAATATTGTAGATTTGTGATTATTATGCATTTGCATGCAGATTTTCATGGTGACTTGGAGCACATCCCTACATTTATAACTTAATTTTATATATTACTGCATATATATTTGGGGATGAACTCATTAATGCAAATAAAAAAATGTAGATCTGTTTAGTCATTCAGCTTTTATTATAAATGGCTGAAAGCTTTGCTCATTTTTTATAACAGTCTTTACAATACTGTGAATAAACCAAGGAGAACCTTAATTCAAGAATGGATTCATTAAAAATAATGGTAATAGCTATAATAATTACAAATTGTGGAATATTTGTTCCACCTAATTGGGATACAAGATACTATATATTATTCTTTTCAGGGTGCAGAACTTCTCTGTGTGTGCTTTGTTGACTTTATTCTATGAGCTCCTTCCTTCCTACTCAGGGCATAAGAAATGTTGATGCAGAATTAAATCGTTTGGGACTGGGGATTTAGCTCAGCAGCACAGAGCCTGCCTAGCAACATGAGGTCCGCAGTTCAGTTCCTAATACCGTCACTCAAGAAAAGAAGTGAAACATGAAACATTAGGAAGTAAATGAAAACTTAATAATAAAATCCTAATGGCATTCTTATTGTGCATGCTAAGCAGAAATAAACCTCATGTATTGAATAAATGTTTTGAGGTTTCCTCATAAACTTAAAATAGAATTATAGGGTTGAAACTCAGACACAGGTTATTAAAAAAACAGCGATGACAATGAATTCAAATTTTTACCAGAGAAATGAACTCTGAACTAATTCTTTAGAGAAAATAATTTCAAAATTGAAAACAAATCAATTTGGTGCTAAAGTAATATATCTTAAAGTAGCAAATGCAAAATAACTATTGCTACTGCTACTTAAAAAAGCAATGGAAATGCTTATCAATTGAGAAGTTTTCACAAGAAATAACACAGAGGGCTGATATGCTAAGAGATACCTGCAACACGTCCAAAAACCTCTGAGCAATCAATCTTACTTTTACATAAACATTAACCTTAAATCTCAAGAATAGACATAGGATTGCTGTTGCGCTTCCTAAAATTTCAATTTTATTTCAACTTAGATACTCACACATTTAAATTGAAAAGATAGTATCTAAACCATCGTTGCCACAATGACAGAATTAGAATCAACTGAATTTCACTAAATTTATTTAAGTTAAATTATTTAGGGGAATTTAAAGATTTTTATTACCATATAAATTTCACTTTTGATTATCAAAGAGGTGAATGGATAGACTGTGCAAACTTTGATTTTGATTTATTTTTGTTATCATTTGGCTTTTAAATTTGTTGAATATTTGACAATTGATGGTAAGCAGACTCCTGACTTAGTCACTGTGGGTGGTTAAAAAAAAAATAAACTTTCAAAATTGTGGCATCCAGGTAGTTGCTTTTGTGTTTGTGTAGCTAGACAGAACACAAAACAGAGAGAAGCTAGGTCCATCGTGGGAGCTCAGGGCAGATGATCTTTGGGATGCCCAAACTGAGGCATCTCACTTCATGAACTGATATAGGATTCTAGGGATTGGAGAAGTGATGAATGACATGACTAAAGACATGAAAGGCTCAATGTGGTCACAAAAAAACATACATCTTTGTATCAGACAAATTGGTTACAGGTTCATCTTCTATAAACATCCCCTATCCAACTTGGGACAGTATAGTTGCATGAGGGATTTACGTAAAAATTAAAACTAAGATATCTAAAGGACAACAGCTCAAGGCTTAGCATTCAAAAGATAGCTCAAAAAAAGATAATAATGGCATCTAACATTAACAAATGTTTGCAAGATGCCAAATGTTTCTTTGCTTCTTAACTAGTTATACTTTATTACCTCTTTTGTACCATGGAGAAAGCCCAGGTGCAAAATGTTGGGAAAACTACTCAAAATCACATTTCTCTTAGCTCTAGAGGCAGGATTCAGATTCTGACACTTGACACTGGGCCTGTCTAAATAGGAGAAACTGTGGCTTTGAATTGCATGATATATAATGCAAGTAGAAAGCATCCTGTCAACCTCAACTATTTTGATTATGGGTTGACCTGGTGATGGTTGAAGTTTGAAACGTAAAACAGGAGTAGAAATGAGGATACATTTTTCTGACTGAATGGTTTTCTGGATATGTTCTATGGACCAATGTGGTTGGCATCAATTGGACACATGCTAGATATGCAAGTTCTGAGATGTCCTCTCAGATGTATTAAATCTGAAACTCTCCAGGTGAGGCTAAGTGATCTGTGTTAATATGATCTCTTACTGGTCAAGGCTCCCACGAGCTTGTGCATTGTGTTCTAGGTGAGGGAAAGCCATGATAGTGTAGGCATAAGTGACCCATAATTTCAGAAGGTGACTGGTGCCACACTCAAGGCATCAAGATGGCTGCTTTATCTGTTTGTGTGAAGAATACTGAGGCATCATCCCTGGTTATGCCAGTGGGTCTCCACAGAGAGAAATAGTCAAAAAAAAAATATCAAGAGTTGACTGTATAGACTGCATGTTTGTGCTCCTTTACATCCCAAATTTTTGTCCTGATAGCTACTCCCTATTGTGATTGAATTAAGAGATGGGGTCAATGAAAGGAAACTAAATCATAAAGGGGGAGACCTCATGAATTGATTAGTACCATTCTAAAAAGAGAACTCAGATAACACCAGACAGCAGTACTGCAAAAGGGTACCATCTAATGAAGCAGGAAACAAGCTCTCATCAGATACCAAATCTCTGTCACTGCCTTGATTGTGGATGACGCCCTTCTTGAGTAGTAAGTAATCGATTTCTGTTGTCTATAAGCTTCCCCACCTATGGCATTTTGTTATAGTAGCCTAACTGGACTAAGATGCATGGAAGCCAACTGCCAAGAACAGGGATTGAAGAGAAGGAAATTGATGAATAAGATACAAATCTCTCTCTCCTGGTAGTCAGATGACTGTATACATATTGTTTGCTCAATAAATGAAGGAGGTATGGGGAAGACAAATAACTTATTCCATAGTTGTTTAATTAGCAATTATTAAATTCATCTCAACGTGTAGATCCATTATGAGTGCATTAGTTTTGTTCCATATAATACTCCCAATCATCTGTCTCCAATTTTCTTTGGACATAGAATAAAATGTTGAACTTTGTCACTTTCTGAAACTTTTGGAAGGTCATCCCATTTCTTCTACTTCGATAATGGGATTTAGAGTTTGGCTAGAATTTGAGACAGCCTGTGTTCTGAGCGCTTGTCTTCCCAGAGCTGAAAGAGCACAGGAGGTTTGTGGGGGGAGATCTTGGCTGACTAGTGATGTCTACAACTGCACACTCAAGTTTGGCTATGCTAGACATTGGAAAGCCCTTGAGTTTTCCTAGCTTTAGCTCTCTCATCAGGAAAACAGGGATGAGAGCATCTGGGACTACTTGAGAACTGTTTGAAAATCAAAAATGCTACCCAAGTCCAAGCCATTTCTATCAGCCACATTCTTCTTTGATTATTAATGAACTTTAGGGTAGATAACTGAAATTCAGAAAGGTTTCATAAGCAGAAAACAGCTGGTGTGTGTACTGTCATAGAAAATGTACTCATGTGCTTAGTAGTTGGGCTTAGTGGTACATACCCATGATTGAAACCCTTAAGAAGGCTGAGACAGGAGGGTCCCAAGTGTTAGTTATACCTGGACAACTTAGTGCCATCCTGTCTCAAAATTACAATCAATCAGTCACCTGGGGATGCAGCACAGCGGCCACATGCTCCTGGGTTCAATTTTCATTACTACAGAAAGAAATGGAAATGCATTTTCCTGTTTGCCACCCTACTCCTGAAATAATGAGAAAAATTTTAACTTTTTTGTCTTGAATAAGTTTACAAGGAGCAATGAAGAAAGTGACAGGAGAAATTTCTTCAAAGTTATCATTTCTAGTAAATATGAAAAATAATACTCTATAATTTCACCTTTAAAAATCCATTTACTTCAGTGTTTGGCTTCTTGGTGAATTTTCATACTTTATCTGAAAGAAGAATGTCACATCAGACAGAGGTCTTTGGCTTCGGGGATAGGGAATCTCAGATTACTGATTATGTATTGTTTCTCTTCATCTTATTATTAAATATTTCCAACCATCAAATTATTTATACCATTAGTGTACCAGAAAATAATATACTAAAATTGTACTAATCTTTAATGATATCTCTAAAGAATTACTGAAATTATCTCAGTAATTTTACTGCCATAGCTACATGTAATCACAACTAAGACAACTGACACAGTTATCAAAGGAAACAACAGCCTGTAATTCACTTCCCATGACTAGTGCCATATCTAACCAGTACTGAACATCCTGGTTAAATTTACATTTGGCTATCACCTGAAATTGTCACTGTTGATCCACCACATGCATAATTTTATGAGTACATATACCCATATACATTTCTACCTCTGAGAGAGTACACACCCTATACATTAGCATTGAATGTCCTCATTAAAATTTCAATTAGTCAGTATCCACAGTTGCCACTATTACTTCATCCCATTTGTATTTTGAGGAATAAAATCACACACACACACACACACACACACACACACACACACACATCATCTCTCACTCTAGGTGAGGGTTGGTACCTGGGAGTGGCTATATATTTGGCGAGAATCTACACAACACTGTTGCTTTTGATCCTCTGCACCTAACTCCTATGCACCCAACTCCTACAGTGAAAGATGAGTGGGTCATTTCAAAGCTGGAAATCTACTCTTCAAAAAATGTCCAAATCATACTTGCTAAGAAGCAATTGCAAGTGTCTTAGCAAAAGCTACTTCACAAATTCTACCCCAAGAAAGGAATTTGCTTCCTTGTGTATCTAATTTTTTTTGTATTATTTCTTACTTTCTCAAAGACTGCCTGCTCCCTTCGTGTCTGCTCTGAGTCTGAGGAGGAAGGACATCCTTGTATCAATCTGTGTCGTGTTGAGGGCTAAGAACTCTGAAGGGAATGGTGACTGCTGAACTTTGTCTTTGCAGCAAAGACCTTGGCTAGTAATTAATCAAGAAAATGCCCTGATACTTGCTATGGATTTAAAAACAGAGGAAAAAATGTATATGCTTCTCACAATTTGTTGATGGGTGCAGAGCTCACATTTATCCTTATTAGTAGTAATAATGATGCCCACTGCAGAGCTTGTGTGATGCATGTTTTGTGCCCTTCAGGTTCCTTTATGCAGAATAAGAACAAGAGGAAGTGCACTGATTTGCACTGACTTCCCATGGGGCTCAATAGGCAAGGGGATTTTTCACATCTCTGTGGGTAGCGCAAGATCTCAGAGAACGGAATGTCTGAGGAATTACCGCCCTGTCCTTTGGCCAATCTGATTTCCTGAATAATTACTCTACATTCCATTTGCCTTACTGCATTGTGCATCATTTTAATTTCCTCCAGGTAATCACACAATGGACCACGGTGGTACACAGCAGGCACTGTTTTTCTCGTGCACAGCAGTCATAAACAAAGAACATGTAGTTCAAGAAGAGAAAACAAAACTGGAAGAGTCCAAACATTAAACAAGTGTAATTTGTTGGAGCATATTTTATGCTTCGCATCATCCTCTGTGGTTTCCTGTTGGAAGATGATGCCTTTTATTTTCAAAAGTTACAAACTGGAGATAGAAAGGAGTCATTTTTGCCAAGGGGTCACATTCCAAGCGTATTATCATATGTCTATTTCTTATGTGTGACTTTCACCAGAAGAAAGGCCCACTTTGTGTGTATTTATATTTAAGGGCCATGTGATGCCCTGGCTATCCTGAAATGCTTCATGAAGAATTTACCATTTGCCAGCATTCTGTGAAATCTCCCGTCAAAGGGCCAGTCATTTTGTCCCTAGCATGCCAATGAAACTTTTGACGTATAATTTCCTCATGAGTTTGTCTCGTGAGTCTAATGTGTGACTGCTTAGGGCTTGTTAAAGGATCATTGTTTTATTTAGGACACAGAGGGTTTCTTCAAATTGGAGAAAATAGACATCAACTGTTCTACTTGAGGGACATCCTCCTCCAAGTCAAGCCCAGCAGACTGAGCTCCGATTAGGTAATTATAGGAGCGGTTGCAGCTCACAATTTGGAATCCTTATGCTACGCCAGGCACTTGCATTTATTAATTAGTGTTTGTGAAACAAATTTGGGCTTCTTCTTAGCCAATCTGTAAACTTGGGTTTTAGTTGCTCCTTTTGTCACAAATGAACGAGTAGGGTTGGCCAGATAGCTCAGTGGATTAAAGCACCTGCGTAGGCAGCCACAGGGCCAGGGTTCAATCCCTGGAATGCCATGCCGGCCCCGCCCCCAGGACAAGTGGAGAGAGCCACTGAGACTGGGCACCTACCTGCAATCCCAGCACTCGGGAGGCTGAAAACAGAAGACTCACTAGGAGTCCAATCTGTGTAGTGAAATCCTATAGATCCGGTATTAAATACATTATAAAAAAAAAAAGAATGAACAAGTCTCCATTTTCTCCGTGTAACACAATCACTGAATAAAGATCTACTTCACATATCGTAGAGTGAGTTATTGGGTGCAGCATTTCTTTATTTTGAAATAAAATAATCTGTCATTTTGGTAGAACTACAATTGCTTCTTAATAATAGGTAGTATTGAATAAGAAAAAAATGCCCGCAACTCATTTTGAGTATAGACTTTGGGATAATAGAGTTGGATTTGTTCCCCAGTTGTGTTTCATTGCATAACAATAGATACAATACTAGCTGCATCTAGCCTATGTTTCTGATCAGCAAAATGAATTAAAAAAAAAAAACACCAGCCTTCTGAGCATTGATCTGAGATATGTTACTTTTAAAGTGTTTACTTAAAGTGTGAATAAAACAGAAGAGAGTAGATGTTCAAAAATGTGTTTCCTTATTGCTGTTGAAATATAAACCCTAGCACTTTCCCCGTTTTTTTTCTTTCCCCCTTATTTTTCCATCATATTTATTTTTTATACTCAGATACATATAATTTGGGATCCTAATGTTTTTGTTTCTGTTAAGTGGGTTTTCTTTATTAGTATAATATCTTCATTACTATAGTTTTGAAAGATTTTAAGAAGATAATGGATCATGTGTTCGATTCAGAAGGAAAGACCATTCATCTTAGATTCTTTCGTAAGCTCTGAAATATTGTTTTAAAAATTGTTTTTCCTCCAACATCCTGACTCTTCAGAGGTGCCTAGCAGGTGGTTGTGCATGGTTAGCTGACAACTGCCTAAGGATGTTTATTTTTATGAGTGTTGAGGTGCATGGTAAGGATCTTATTTCTTTTTAATTAATTTTTGATGTGATTAATAAACCAAGTTCAACTGGTCATTATTGAATTGATTTGCAAAGATAGTTTAATAGAAAGGGTGCAGTCTATTAATTCTGACCCCAAAACAGCCAAAAAAAACCATTAATAAGTGTAATTATGTTAAACTAGAAAGCTCAGTAAAGCAACAGAAGTCAGCAACACAGCGAAGAGATAACCCTGTGAATAATGACCCAACAACAGTGACAACCACAGCACATGTATAAGGACATAATGGACAAATGTCCAGAATGAATGACTCTCAAAAGAGGATAAACAAATAGCCCACAAGCATAGGAAAAAGTGCTCAATATCATGCCTATCAAGGAAATAGAAATCAAACGTGCAATGAGAAATATGCCATCTCAGTTACAATGGTTATTATCAACAGGATAAAATAATACATGTTGATAAGAACATAGAAAAAGAACTCTTGGAAACCATTGCTGGGAACATAAACCAGCATAAGCATCACAGAAAACACTATGGATGACCTTCAAAACACAGCACTACACCTATAGTGTGGTCCATCAGTCCCAGTGTCCATGTATAGCCAAAGAAACTAAAATCACTGTTGATCAGACATCTGAATTTGCAAGTTGTAGAACTATTCTGAAAGATCAAGACTTGGAATTAAGCTAGTAGTTGATCAACTGGGAAAAAGGTGGTATATATACATAATAGAGTATTAGCCATTAAAAAGATGAAATTAAATCATCGATAGCTATATAACTAGAACTGGAATTTTTGTTAGGTGAAATACACTGGGCAGAGAAAGCCAGATACAGAACCTGCTTATATACATATAGAAGGTAAAAATATGATGTTTCTTTTTGAGGTACCAGGGATTGAACTCAGGAACTTGCACTTGCCAGGCAAGAGCATATTCTACTGAGCTATCTCCCTGGCCCATAAAAATACAATCTTAAATAAGTATAATGTACAATGGCATTTACCAGAGCTATGTAAAGGTGGGTTGGGAGGGGGGATTAACTTTAGAGGGAAGCTGTTTGATAGGAAGAATAACTTCTCATGTTCTAGCATCATAGCACCACAGGACAACAATGGTGGAAAAAAATTAGCTGAGCATTTCAAAGTAATTAGTAGAGAGAAATCTGAATATTCCCAACACAGAGCCACATATAAGCCTCATATGATGAATCTGCTGTGTACTATGGCAGATCATTGTATCTGATGTGCATGTATTAAAATCCCATACTGTAGCCCTTAAATATTTACAATTACTATATGACAGTTAAAAATAAAAATATATCTCAAAAAGAAAGTGCAGAGGCTTAAAGTCAGCCATATCTGGAGTGCAACTGTGGCTTGCCTGCCTCCTGGCTGATGGGCTGAGGCAGGGGAAATAGCTGCTTGCTCTTCATGTCATTTCTTAGTGTGTGAGTGAAGTTGCTCATAGTAACCTACATACTGAGGAAGCTGTAAGAATTAAACGGAGTCATCCTATGAAGTTCTTGACATTTATTCATCTGTGACATTCCTCTCTGTTCACTAGTAGCATGATCATTTAGAAAGGCTTTTGGTTATGTACACATAAAATATGGAAGCTCACATATGGTCATAAATACAAAACAGCAAGGGTGGACAGCACTAGCATTCAGAGCACTAGATGTGTGTCTTTTCATGCTAGAAAAATGAAGAGCCCTCCCCTGTGGGTGACTGTGTAGAAGGCATTTTCTGTAGACCAAACTGAAGAATATTAGTCCAGCAAAGCATGGTAGAGCAAATTATATTTAACAGGCAACACATAACAGCAAAGCTCCTGGTAACACGTCCATCTTTACTGTATATTTCTGTGGATGATTAGACTATCCACTCTTTTCCAAAAAAGCTTCTTGCACCCTAAATGCAATGAGGACCACTGAATAAGAGACACATCTTTGCAGCATCAGTTCCTGGTTAAATTTAAGTCTCTTCATAGCTCCATTTGCATCATAGATGTCCATTACTTTAAATGATGCAGTACTATATTTGTATGGTTCACGAGCCCACAATTCTAAATTAGAAGCAAGAAATTAGCTTCACAAGGGAGACATCTGTTCTGTGAGCTTACAGGAGAGTGACTACAGGATGGTGCTGCCCCCAGGAAGGTGCAGGACATTTGTGGGAAAATTGTTTTTGGTCACGATGATTAGATGGCTGGTTCTGTGGACAAACACCAGAGGATTGAGTTATTAGTGGACAGAGTGGCTTAGTCTTCCCATCAAACCCCCTGTTTGAAAGTGCTTGAAAGTCTGCTTATCTGAGCCTAGATCTTAACTCAGAACATATGAACAAAAAGCTGCTGTTAACGCTTTTGGTGTTTTTCCTCCATTTTAATCTATATTGAATTTTCAAGGAATTGAACTGGCACACTCAGAGACTGGGGAGATGGCTTAGTAGAAGAAGTGCTCTGAGTTCAGTCCTTGGTTCTGAAAAAAAATAAAACTTGCACACACATGGAGTCTTCTCTTCTCTCTTCTCTTCTTTCTCTTCTCTTCTCTTCTCTTCTCTTCTCTTCTCTTCTCTTCTCTTCTCTTCTCTTCTCTTCTCTTCTCTTCTCCTCTCCTCTCCTCTCCTCTCCTCTCCTCTCCTCTCCTCTTTCCTTCCCTTCCCTTCCCATCCTTTCCCTTCCCTTCCCTTCTCTTCCCTGCCCTCCCCTTCCTTTGCCTCCCCTTCCTTTCCCCTCCCCTCCCATGGCCTTCCCTCTCCTCCTATCCCCATCCCTCTCCTCCTGTCCCCTCCCCTTCCTTTCCCTTCTCTTTTCTTTTCATTTTTTTCTTCAGTGACCAAACTTAGAACCTTGCACTTGCCAGACAAGTGTTTATGCTGCTGAACTATCTCCCTTGTCATGATTTTTTCTTCCCTGCTTATTCACATCAGTTGATGTCACTTTTTCCAATGAAGAATTAGCAAGATTGGCCTGTCATTGTAGAAAATGGCCCATCATCAGCAAACTGCTCCAAAACAACCATCAGTCACCAGCATAGCCCACCCGTGGCAACCCACAGCAAGTGCCATGACCTTCAGATTTTTCATCAACATCTCACTGCTTTCTTATGTCTTGTACTGTGCCTGAAGATTAACCTAACAAATGACACCAGATTTTATGATAGAATATTTCTTTTTTATTATTTTTTACATTATACTTAAAGTTTTATACTCATTCTAAGAGTACATTTGCTATCTACAAATCTCATCTTGCAATGGTAGAGATCATGCAGCATCCATTAATAAGCAGAATGCTTAGTTGGGAGAAGCTGAGAACAACTAATACTGGGTCTATGCTTCAGACTCCAGAGCCAGTGGTGTTTCTGGGGTCTGACTCACTCCTGCTTTGCAGTAGTTACAAGGCTTGTAGCAAAACAGCTACACTGCCTCACCCATGAAATAAGACTTAGGAGGCTGCTGAGAAGATTCCTGACCTAATCTCCATTGGTGGGATGCTTTTCACCTGCCCAATAAACAACAATATGAGGATTTCATAGTATTTGACAAAATGTGCATTCAATTAATGGAAACTATTATTTCAAAAATCACGATATGAAATAAGCATTGATTTAGAAATTACTAAAAATAATTTCAAGATCTGAGCATTGAGCCAGTTCATTGTATTTCTATCAATGCTTCTGTTTCACACCAGAAAGAGTATGATGGACATTGAGATACATAGAAGAGTACTTTAATTTACCATTGATTCATTTACTAAGATGTTCGTGTAGTTATTCATTTGACAGTTTAAGAAAATAAACCACTTTTATTCTATACCTTCTCCATAATACTTTTATCTTTTTAAATTATTTTAAGTAGCAAATTTATTTGAACATATCATTGAGTGATCAACATTTTTTCTTTCCTGTGGTACTGGGGATTGAACTCAGGATCCAGCACTTGCCAGGCAGGCACTTATTCTACTAAACTATCTCCCCAGCCTGTGGTCAACATTTTTTCAGCATTGTCATGTGTAAAATTTCCTCAAAAACACCTTGTGTAGAGTATTGCAGTTGGTACAGGGGTTTAACTAAAAATATAGGATTAGATGTTTCCTAACTCCAAATTACTCCACTCTTTGGAGTATAGAGTTATTCTTTTCTATATTACTATTTATCAATTTGTCTAAAGTTCATCTGTAACTATCCACCTGTAAATTAGTTATTTAACTAATGAGTCCAGAGGAAAAGGAAATTGTAATTGGTCACAGTAGGAAGTGAGGGTTTTGGACCAGGTGGGCTCAGTTTGTAACCTGAAACAGAGAAGGATAAGTACACATTGAGCTTCATAAACAGAAAAGGCAAAGGGCTGGCCAAATAGCTCAGTGGATTAAAGCACCTGCAAGCAAGCACAGGGGCCAAGGTTTCAATCCCCGGGCCTGCTGTGCCAGCTCTGCCCCTGGGCATCCTGAGATGGCAATTGAGACTGGACATGGTGGTGCACACTTGTAATCCCAGCTCTTGGGAGGCTGTAAACAGGCAGATCACTATGAGTCTGATCTAGTAGGGAGATCCTGAGCACCCTGTAGACCCTTCCCTAAAACACACACAAAAGGAAGCAGCAAACATCATGGTCCACCAGGGACCCTTTTTTGTAGATACTGACTATTCTAGTACCTCTGTATTTGAAGAAATCATTGAGAGTTGAAGGGAAATAATTTCTGTTGTTTTGTAAGTAATTTCTATCACTTAGAGACCTTAGTGGTTTGAATCAAGGAAGGTTCTTTCTAAAAGACATTAAAACTTTCTTTTTAACTTTTTAACCACCAGTACTTATAGGGACCCTATAGTGTCATGAAACTTATGCATAGGGCCCATGCCCTTATCATTATCAGTTTATTTACTTACACTTGTTGTGGATTAGACCAATATCATCTGTTTTTTTTTCTTATTTCTGTACACATTTATTTGCTGTCCAAAAAACATATTACCTCTTACATTGCTCACACTAAGTCATTTCCCATGAAAAGCTCATCATGTACTGCTGGGGACAGAAGCACAAAGGCCATCTTGAAGTGGCATAACTCTTACAAATATGGGAGAATATAAAGAACAGAACCATCAAGCAAACAAAGAAGCTCCAAGGAAGACTTTGCTTAGAAGATCACTACTAATTTTATCTTTTTATGCATGGCTAATTTTTTTGAAAGAAATCATGTTGGAAGACACACAGGTATTGAAGGAGATACAATGCATAAATATTATTTATTTATTTATTATTTTAGTACAGGGTCTACAGCATCTCACTATATAGAGCAGAGTCATAGTGACCCGCCTGTGTTCAGCCTTCCAAGAGCTGGGATTATAGGTGCACACCACAGCACCCACTCTCAACTGCCATCTCAGTGCGGCTTGGGGGCGGGATCCAAACAGTAGGCTGGGATCGAACCCTGGCTGTTGCATGACTCCAATCCACTGATCTATTTGGCTGGCCCAGCATTATGATTTCTATTATCAGTCTTAAGAGAAATGATTGCCATAACGTAATTGTACACATTTAAAGCGTGTGACCTAAGAAATTTGACTTAGGTGCACAATGGAAATCAACAAAGATATTCTTCATCATTGGTAATTTCTGGGTTCTTGCACCCCTCGTTATCCTCCATCAAGAAGCAGGTGTGACCCGCTGCCTTGCACAAGAGGCATGTCTCTCCTTGCTATTGTTTTATACAAGTTATTTCATGTGGTATGTTCCTTTTGGATTGATTTATTTACATTCACAAAATTATTATTTTTATTTTTTTATAATTTTATTGAGAAAGAAACAGCAATGAGACAATTTCAAATCCCATTAGTAGACAGTTTCAAAAATTAGTACATTGCATATTGTTGTCTTCTTTGTGGTTATTCATAGTACAAGCTGCAGACATGATATCCTATCCAAAGACACTATTAGTACAAATCTTTCTATTAATTGAATGAAGAGGAAGTAGCTATATATCTATCCTAACTATTTTGTATATACAGATACAAAATGGTCCTTCATTTGGATCCCTTTTTTTTGTTCAGTTTTGTCAGAGATGGATATTTTGTTGCCATTTAAATATTGTAGGTGCATGAATTCAGCAAAGTAATCCAATATAGTTTAGTAGTGCACAACAGTAGTGGATTTTCTGTAAGACTGGCAATGTCAGAAGTTGTTGACTTGAGCCTTTTACAGCTCAGCATATTAATATGGCTTTACTTTTTATACTTTGTTTTTATACTTTTCTGCTGGATGGTTAAGACCAAGATAAAGCAAGACCTATATAATGTAACTTTTGTATCTGATAAAGTCAGTCATGTACCCTCAGGATTTATGCTGTAATCCCATTCCACACTTTGTAGATCTTTTGCCAGTGTCAGCCTTGTGGATGAGTCATAGCCATTGCTTGACCAATTTGCTTTCTGTGAAAGCCTGAGAGAATGTTTTCTCTCCATGTGACTCTCCTTAGGCACATTCTACATCATCAATCACTTTCTTTTGAGATCTGTGTACCAACAATCCGTTTTTGGGACAGAGGAGCATTCTTTATGTAGCACAAGTTATTTATTCTTCCACCTTTATTTTTTTTCAGGTTTCAGCTCATACAAGGAATGGTACTATGACCACCATGAACATGTCTTTGTGTGCATATGTGGTTCCTTTCCATTGAGCAAATACTTAGAAATGCAGTGGCTGAGTTTTTTAGTAACTATTTACTTAACCTTTTAAGAAACTTCTCAAGCATCACAGCGATATCATATTACCACCAGAACTCTATGAGAGTTTCAATTCTTCCACATCCTTGCCAAAAGTTGGCAAAGCCTTTTTTTCTTATGTTTAGCCATTCTCATACAGGCATTATGATATCTTATTTTTCAAGGCACAGTTTGAATTTGCATTTCTTGAATGATTAATGATATTGGTTATTCTGTTATGTGCTTATTGGCTCCAGTAAAACATCTATCAATTTTTGGGCCCATTTTTAAAACTTATCTTCTTTTTCTTTTTAGCTTCAGGGCTTCTTTATATATTCTGGATTCAAGGTCTCCATCAGATATATAATTTACAGATATGTTTTCCCAGTCTGAAAGTGCATTAGTAATGTTTTACAAAGAATTAAAATTTTACATTGAATGATGCATAATTTATCAATTATTTTCTTTTCCTTAACAATCTATTTTGGGCAATGTATTTAAAAAAGTCTTCACATTAGAATCTATGAATAGGACCTATGTGTTGTAGTTAAAATCATTTTCCCAGCAGTCCCAATTGTTTGCCAACTTTCAGAACTACGTTCTAGAGCAGTTCTGATTAGAGTGTTTCTGTGAACTCAGATCACCTAGGAATCTTAAAATGCAGGCTCTGATACACTAGAACTGAGGTAGGGCTTGAGAGTTTGCATGTTTAAAAATCAGACAAAATTAATAATATTAAAATGTTAAAGCCAGGAAGCCAGACAGAAACCAGACAAGGGAGGGCTGACTCTGCTGTTTTAGGAAATTTGGGAAATTGTACTTCATTATTTTGGCAGCAGGGAGCCACTGAATGGGATATAGGAAATGAATAAAATGATTGCACTGGGGTTTTTGTAAGATCATGCTGGGGACACGGAATTAGGTAAAAGTTGAATCTTGGGTCTGGGGAACCAGCAATATGTGTTCTATAATGTAGGAGAGAGATAAAAATACATTTGTGAATATTACCTCACTGATGGAATATGCAGTTAGGGGAGGGCAGATCCTGTAGGGGCTTGGACATTGTATAAGTTTGGAATTTTCAGTATAGGCAGGCAGATTAGGGGTTGAAACTGTGTGGGATGCCACAGAGAACTAATTTTAAATTTATTAAGATTGAGACCCTGGAGGCCACTGGGGAGTCGATGCCCAGCAGACCATTGGTTAAAAAGATGTCGGGTTCAGGAAGAGGACTTGAATTTGGGAACAGTGGTACACAGAGAGTTGCCATCAAGTGTGCAAGTGGAACTGCCCATTGATGATGTAAAATTTCAAGGTCAAAGGGCCTAAAAGTTCTTTGGAGATCAACAAGGTCAGAGCTCAGTGACTTTCTGAGGCAGAGGTTGGGATAGACTGAATTGAGGGGTAAAGAAGAATCTCTGCCTCCAGGGTCCTTATTGATCACCTCGTAGGGTAATTATCAGGTTGCACGTATGATTACCAAGTATATTGTCCTGAGCATCTGGGACTCTCAACACAGACTGAGACTTTGAGGAGTGCTGTCCCCACTCTGACTACAGTCCCTGCAGTGTAAATTAAGGCATGGACACTCTCTACCCTGCCCACATCAGAAGACAAAGACAGAAAAAGTCTCCATGAGGATGCTTGACCTGGGCCCAGGGCAGGGATGTATTTTTCTTTGGCTTGGTTGAGAAAACTTCATACCACCCTCTTGGCCCTCAAGTTCATAACAATATTTTTTCTGGAAAAGAGTTGACCCAAACTTCAGCACCGTCTCCCTCTGTAAGAAGCTTGTTTTCATAGCTGTAGATTTTGGTTTCTTTTCATGTGGCACGTTTTCCTCCAGTGCACACTTGCGTGCTGGGGTTGAAAGATTGGGGGCAAAGCGCTCATGTCTGAGGGAATGTAATCAGAAATATTTCCATTTTTGTTCTGATTGTGGGAGACAAATCCTAAAATTGCCATGTGGGTTTAAATGCTCAGTGTCATGTGAGAAATATGACCCCCTTTTGGTAATTACACGAGGCACACACTGTGACCCCTGAATGTCTTCTTTCTTTTAATTTTTGCCTCCAGTTATGAATCTCATTTGTAGTTTTCAGGGCAATGCCTAGGAGTGTGTGTGCCATTCCATTCAGCTGTGGCTAGGCCAGGGCAGAGTTGCTATGGCTTTCTTTACAGAATTCCAGTGGAGAAGTGAGTGCCAGGCCACTGTGAAAAGAGCGTCGTGCATCTTTAAAGAAAACTGCAAGGGAAACCCTAACCTCTCCTAATTTACATATGGTGACATTTTGCAGAAATATTGAAACATTAGCGGTGACATAATGAAATTCTGCCTATCAGCCATGGAAGGAATAATGTTACTGTTAAGGTAACCTGTCCACAGTTTGTTATCAAGAAAATAGTCTTGCAAGCAACATATATTTAGTAAGGCATGATAAGGAG
This sequence comes from Ctenomys sociabilis, assembly GCA_004027165.1. Lineage (NCBI taxonomy): Eukaryota > Metazoa > Chordata > Mammalia > Rodentia > Ctenomyidae > Ctenomys > Ctenomys sociabilis. The sequence continues at coordinate 14,413 of PVKA01021306.1, read as the reverse complement.
GGATTTTTTTCCCTCTTCTATTTTCTCTCCTGGGCTATCCATCTTCCCCTACAGATTTACTGCACGATCACTCCTTTTACATGCTAATTATGTGCAGGTCTGGCAAATTTGTTAGTGGTGACACTTCTGGGACCCAGTGGGACCACAACTCATTATGTGGCAATGTCCAGATATATCAGATATTATTAGCTGTCATTAATCTGCTGTGGAAGCACTGAGTGCTTGGCCAGGGAGAGGAGAACAGGGTGTACAAATGAAGCCTGGAAACAGCCTGAACCCCAAAAGGTCAAAAGGGAAGGAAACCAACAAGGAAATAGCAACCAGCAATGGGCGATGGACACTGGCCCCATTAGCTAACAAGGTACATCGGAAGGAACCGCCAAGAAACATCGCTTAGTCGTCTGTTATTTTAATACCCCTTGTGGCCATTTCACCAGCACTAACCTTTCACTGTAATTATGTACAATTATACACATTAGCGTTTATCTCATCTTAGACTCAAAGAAACACCAGTGTAGGCACCGGATCATGAGACGTATTGCAGATACAGTTCTGCACAATAATTCCTGGGATGATAAATCTTAAAATGTAAAGCTTATTGTTAGTATTGTTCTCCTTGGCACATTCTTGGAGCTCATTGCTCAAGTGATTGTTCCCAGGTAAGCTGCCTGCATTGCCTTTGCTCCCGAATTCTCACCTTAGCATGGCCAAATTCTACATGATGTTTAAGATTCTGCCAAAATGAAATCAACCTAAAGATGGTCTCCTAAAATCCACAGATGCTCAGTCTTCTGAACACCACCAAGCTCTTTGTCCTTCAGTGACGCATCACTGTCAAACCTCTATTCTGTCTGTCCACCTATGCATCTCCCAGAAATTATACATCTAGAGGAAGGAAAGTAGTGAGCTGATGTCACATCTTGGCTTTGGTTTTGGTGTTTAATAAGCATAGAAAAATAATTTTTATAAAAAGCACAAAAATAAAACTATCTAAAATAAGATTATAAGGTATGCACCATATATACAAGTATGTTAATATACTAGGAATGCTCACACACAAATGTACATGCATTTGCTAGAGATGTGTATAGGAAGGACAGAGTAGGAATTTAAAGAGTATATTGAAATATTCAGCATCTCTACTTTAACTCATTCTATGCTTAAGAGTATTTATTTATTCATTTTTATGTGGTACTGGGAATCAAACTCAAGACCTAGTGCTTCCCAGGCAGGCCATGTGCCACTGAGCTATATCCCTGACCCTACTTCTTCTCCTTCTCTCTTTCTCCTTCTTTTTTCCCAGCTCGTTCATTTCTCATTGATCTGGAAGTCTCTAGGCAAGAGTCCATTCTCACATCTTGAGCAAGATCCAGGTCTTCACTTCAGATGCCATGCAATATAGTGTTCCTCTGATGAATTTACAGAGTTTCTAGGGTTATATCCTGGTGTCCAGTACATCAGCTAAGCAAATTCTATGCTCAGAATTTGTGTCACATCACAGTGCTGTCTGAGATCACATTTCTTCTTCATTGAAGATGTATTCTAATTTTAGCAGACATTCTTACAACTCTACAAATCCCTTTAGTTTGCATCTAGAGTTCTATTCAGGGTCATCAGTTACTATCCCAGGGGTGGCTCTCAACAAATCAGAGCTGAGAGCTGATAGATAAACATACCCACTTCCTTATGCTAATTCAGGGTTCCTTGTGTTTCTGTGGGATGAGCCTAAGAAACATGTGTGTGCGTGCGTGTGTGTGTGTGTGTGTGTGCAGCACAGGCACCATAGAGGTATGCGTGCCCTTTATCCACGCATTGTTCCTTCCTCTTTCCTACATCACTACGATTGTTAATCATGACAAGTTAACTTGACTGGGCTCAAAATGACTAGGACTATAATGAGTCACAGTTCTGGGTTGTCTGCGTAGGTGATGGGTGTGCAGCCCAGCACACTGAGGAGAGAAGATGCGCACCGGCTGTGGTTGGCATTAAGTCATGAAGAAATGGCTGTGTCGAGGATAGGAGATGAGCCTGGCCTGTAGCAAAAGAGGGGTTGTGTTAACTTTTAATGACCATAACAATTTTTCTCTATGTTAATGAATTTAGAATGCAGATTTATTGTGGCTCATGCTTTGGAGGTTTCAGTTCGCAATCAGTTGGCATCACTGCTTGGGGCCTGTGGTGAGGCACTGCCCCACGGCCAGAGTGCCCGGTGCAGCACAGCCGCTCACTTTGTGCCTGGGAACAAATCAAGGGGGAGCAGGCCTGGGTTTCACAACACCCTTTAAGGCCAGAACCCCAGCATCTTAAATCCCACCCATGGCATTCCATTCCTTCAGGGTTCCACCACCTCTTTAAGAATCACCAACGTGATGACCAAACCTTGAGTATAAGAGCCTTTGGGGAAGACTCAAGACCCAACTATGCCAGATAAATAATCTGGCAGTGGCTGGCAGATTTACAGGGGCAGAGAAAACTCAGGAGGTGGCCATGGCTGGCTGCAGAGGGTCAGGGAATCTATTGGCCAGCTACAATCACAAGGAAAGCCCTGGGAACCTTCCTTTATCAATTTATAAAGGATACACAGTCCAGAGGGCCAGACAACATCTGACCCAGTGGTGTGCTCTTTGGAGGTCACAGCTGATGTGTGAGGTGTTGCTTTGCAGCTGAGATCCCAAAGCAGTGGGAAATTAATCTTATGGACCACTTTTTTCCTAGAGAAAGAAATTCAGTCCTTTTCCATTGTGATTGTATACACTTAATTTTACATTTACCTTGTGTGGTATATCAGAATACATGCATGTGTGCATGCACACACGCACACACACACACGCATTTCTCTTAAATGTGATTTTATTAACTGAGGACTATTCCTTTTAGCTACATATTCCACTTTATTTAAATTGTAATTCTAATACTAAAAGTAATGTAATGGATACTTTTGTCATATGGTGTTTCCATTCTTAAAAAAACATTTTCTTAGCATAAATTCCAAATTACAGCACCATTTATACTCATTACGTATTTGTAAGCATCCTGGAAAATACTATAAATGATTTCCAGAAAATTTAAACAAATTTATATTACCAAACACAACCGAAGAGTGAATTTCTCAGCACCATTGCCAGAAATGTGTGCAATATTACCATTAATGTTTTTCTATAAAATGACATTTAGGGCATGGAATTTTACTTCAACTGTTTTTTTTCTTATTAAGGATGACATAACCTCCCTTTCCTTGTATCAGGAATCTTGGATGCCAGATAATTTTATTGTTTTTGTCCAGACATATTTAGCCAGTTATTGGCAATGTTTGGATGCTAGATTTCCTATCCAGATCCTTCTCTTACCATTTTTTAAAACCTCAATTTAAAATTTATCAACCTATATCCAGTATTCAAAGATTATTTGGTAAGTTTTAAAATACATTAATCATTAAATTAAGTGTTGAGAATTATATTTCAGTAAAACTTTTGGGGCAAAAAAGTCTTCCAATAATTATAATTTAAATACTTTAAAAGTATTAATTGTACTCCCATATTGATGGAGGGAAAAAGTTATCTCCTGGGGCAAGATTTTGTTACCTGAATTTGTCAGTTTTTTTCTATGTGCATGTATGAATATTTCTGTGTATACTGCTCACCCATAGACCTTCCCGAATCCTGATGAAAGCCAGCCTACCCCTCTTCTTGGTTACTATGCAAAGAAGTGAGATCCACTTGTTACATTCAGATTCTGGAATATAGCTATAGTATCCAAATTCATTGGATCAGTTTAGGTCTTCTAAATAGAAAGAGACAGTGAAATTATTACATAGAATTGGGAAGCAGAAGGACAGAAACAGATCAAAAGCTAAGTTTCATGAAGTATAGGGTTCTAACTGAGGTGCTGAGGCTAGTCTTTCTTTGGATCAGGAAACATCAAGAAAATTACCTTCTCATCTTTACTTTGTAGGTTGGAGTGACTTGAATATATCCCTCAAACTTTATGCATCTGAAATGTAATCACCAAATTTGCATGTTGTTGGAAGTGGGGTGGGGCACTTGAGGGTCACTGAGATTGAGGAAGAGATCAGGAAAGGAGAGTCCCTTCATGGAATGAGTTGTCTCGTCAGATGAGGAAAAGAGACCTGTTTCCTCCCCTTACTCCTGTTGTGTGATGTGCTCTATTGATGAAATGCTCACCAGATGCAGCCTCATGATTTTAGAGGCCCCAGGCTCTAGAACTGGAAGAGAGAAATCACTTTTCTTTATACCAGTCTCAGGTATTCTGCCGTGGTAGCAGAAAACACACCATGATGAATACAGATATTCTGAAATTGTATCTGATTAGATGAACCTAATTCCCATCAAGAACTCCAGTTGTGAGAGTCTCAGAAATGCAGCATTTAACTTTCTAGCTCTGCAGTGCACAAAAGGAACACAGAAAGAAGGTAAAATTGGATGGTGGATGACAGTTATCTGTCTCTAGTCCAAAGGCTACAGATTTCGTGTTTTCTCTTTATCACTTGTCCCCTCTGCACCCTTGCACTCAGCTGTGGATCAATCCACCCACCCAAGAGCTAGGAGCTTCTGGAAGGACAATCCATCCTGCTCTCTGGTCCCAGCTTGTTGTTTTTGTGCTGCCTTGTCCTTGTCCCAGTGACTCAAATTGCTTCCTTCATCTCTGAATAAGTCAAATGTCTTCCATGATAATTGAAGCGTGACCAGCATTTTGTCAGGAATTCAGAGAGCCTAGCCAATACCAACTGTCGTTTTCATTTGGTTAGCATTTGCTTATTCCTCTTCTAATAAACAATCAAGAAAAAATGCAAACTTTAAGTGCCCCCCTTCTCTCACACTACAATCCTTAATTTAATTCCAAATGTTTGATACTCAGTTTAGGAGCACTCCAGAAGTCATGAAAGAGTGTACACTGTGGTGAATGACTTCATTGAGACGGCTGTATTAGTATTCTCTCAGCTGTACATGCCTGCACCCCCAGGTGTTGTCCAGATGCTTTTACCAAATTGTTCGTTTTGCAGTGCTCTCCACAGTGTGCATTTCAACATCCATATGTAAAAGTTTTTGCTATCTGCTAAAAAGTAGTATTTCTCAATGACCTGTCTTGCATATATGAGCTTGAGGATCATTGACAAGGGCCAAACATGTAAAGCTTTAATATTTAATAATTCATCTAAAATCTTGTTTTCTTCATAGTGCATGCATATCCCTTTCCTTTATAACTGACACTGTGTATGTGAATGTGTGTCTTGTTTAAGCTCATTAGGTGCAGTTCAGTTGAGAACAACAATAAAATTACATATAAATATGTGGGCAACAAAAGTAGAAATACTTTAAAAACATCCAGGGTATTTTCTTTATGTTAGTAATGTGAATTACCTATAGAAAGGTCATAGCCACACATGTACACCCTCCAATGGAAAAGAATTAGCTTAACCAAATACTCAGAAGACAATGAAACCTCAGAGTATTTCTCTTACTTAAAACCCATAGAAGTGTTAAGCATAGAACATAAGCTGGGAGGCCTGGGGTCGTAGGGTAAGTGATCTACATGAGAGAAGTTGGCCTGGTGAAACATGAACTATCAGTTCAGGTACAGACTCAATGTGAGGATCCGTAAAGAATGACAGGAGCTAGGACTCTGTAGAGATCCAATTGGGTGAAGGGGTTAACTAATGCTCAGAAAGCCAATTCCACTATAGCTGGAACATGGATTTTTTTTTTCAAAAGAAGTCAAAATTGTGGATTTCTGTGTGGAAAGTTAGGATTAACTGTTATATGATGTTGGTTACTACAGTTATAAAAAATAAGTACTGTGGGCAGAAATCCTACACCAGTACAAGATCAAGCCTGGAAGCCCGGATTTTGACTTAGTTCCTGAAGGTTTCTTACATTGTCACTGGAATATAGGAAGTGCTAGGATGAAGGAGTCCCAAATCTAAGAACAATTAATTGGGGAGCTATCTCAAGGGTCCCTCTGCTCCACTTAACATTCCTTGGCTAACTCTATCAAGCCTTTCTCTCTAACCAACCCCTCCCATGTCCCCCATTTCACTAGTCTAAGCAAAATATTTCTTTGTTCTCTTAATATGCTATTTACTTCCATGATCAAAATCTTTATTAAGATCATTGGTGAGGGACAGTGAGATAGCTCAGTGGACTAAACGCTTGCTTAGGAAAGCACAGGGGCCAGGGTTTGATCCCTGGCACCACATGCAGTGCCGGCCCTGCCCCTAGGCATGCTGAGGTGGTGGTGGAGTTCGGGGATGGTGGTGCGTGCCTGTAATCCCAGCAGAAACCAGAAGGATAACTATGAGTCAAAGCTGCATAGTGAGACCTTACACACACACACACACACACACACACACACACACACACACACACACACACACAAGATCATTGTCAATATTTGCTTAAGCTACTTATCTTCATAGCCTCACTAACAGCTTATTTGCAAGGGCTTTTTTCCCATTCAGGAGTTTACTACCACCTTAGACAGAGGCCAGCATGGATTGCATGCTACAGAAACATTTGATGAAGAAATTTATCTTGTATCTTATAAAAGAAGGACCTGAATAGACACCTTATTGGATTGATAAAAGTGTTCCAGGCCTACATTACATGAATTTCATGATAGGATGAGGATTATACATAAAATAAAGAAATTAGGACAGGTATCCCCAACTCACAATAGCTAGTCTCAAGGTCTCTTGATTTTACAATGATACAAGTGCAATACACACGTACTGGAAAATATACCACCATCCACTCTTCTCTCTAGATGCTGTATCCACTGCATTCTCTGGATCCAGGACAGTGGTAGAGACTCACATTTCTAGTCAACCAAATGGCCAGCGGGGGTGACAACTGGCAATCTATAATGTGTGCTTTTGAAAGATAAGATGTTGTGCATATTAGATGGATTGAGGTCATTTTTGTCATATAATATTTTCAACTTATGATGAATTTATTGGAATATAATGTCATCATAAATTGAGGAACATCTGTATTTAAAGAAAAACTAAGTTTTAGGGTTGTGTGATTAAAAATGATATATTTATTTGGATCAATAAAAACATTTTAAAATTACTTGAAAATATTCACTTTTATCCACTCTAGTTTTTCTGTTTTTGAGGCCAAGAAGTCAATCTTTTTACTTGGTTTTATCAGTGAGTGCTATTTCTTAATTTGAGTAATTATTCCTTGTCTAATGGAGTGACCAATTGACTTCATTGACCAAATGTATATTAGAAGTGTTTTGGGGACAATTCTCTATCTTTCCTGTCCTTAAAGCTGCTCTTATTCATATGTTATCAAGGAAATGAATCAGAACTCTAGGAGCACTTAAGTTCATTCATATGATTCCTGCCAATCTCTATTATTAGAAAATACTGAATTAGAAAATATGCATGCCCAAATATGTATGAAAAAATAGGCATGTCTAGCGATATATTTCTACCATTGGTCCATTCAGTTGACCCAATTTTCTGTTCCTGAACATATTTTACAATTTACCTAATTGGCCCAGTTGTATCAAAGTTTACACATCTTGTTTTTACAGAAAACAGTTTTGAAATCACTGCAGCAGCTTGCTGCAAGTTTCAAAATCAAATTAATTGAAAAATAATGTTTGCATCTCAGTCACTTCCCTTATGGGTTAGGATTTGAAGCACTGAATCAAATCAAACTGAACCACTTCAGCTGTTCTCTTGCAATTTTATGCCTTAAGTAAAAGGACAAAGTTGTAGCAGGTTATCAACTCTAGTGAGGATTTCAGAACACAGCCACAATTAAATGGGAAGGTCCATGGCTCCACATCATGCTAATACCATTTAATAATAAATAACTTCAACATAGAGAAGACAGCATACAAATGCATTTGGTTGATTGGAAAGTGATTAACCCAAGGGAGCTGGTTTCAAGGTAGCTGTTATAGTAATCTCAGTTTGTGGTTTCCAAACTGAGTTGTTAGAAAGGAAAGAAAAATTTTTTTGCCAGATCACCTCTGATGGTGTCTTGGCTGCTGTGTAGATTATGACAATTATATAGACCTTCACTTTCTGTCCCCCAAAGCTTCATGGGAAATGTGTCCCTAACCTGACTTGAACACTTTACCCAGTTAAGCAATCAATGCAGGCTGTTTCACAGTTGACTCTACTGCCAGCACTGATGACATGTGAAAAGATGGTTTGATGCTGTTACATTTGGCAACCATGAGTAATTTTGACATTAAATTCCATGTCTAATGAAACCAGCTCAAGCGAAATGCATGGGTACATCTGGCACAAGTAACAACAAAAAGGAAATCAGGAACAATTTTTTAGCTCATAATGTTAAAATTAATATCTTCACTTAGTTCCCGAATTAAAGCCTCTAATGCTGAAAACAATTATTTCAGAGCATGAATATTCTAAAGTAAATAGATAACTGATGTGTCTAGCCCTGCATGGTTTCCATTACTGGGTACCATAGGCAGCCAACGGAGAGACATGACAACTCAGCCAGTCACATTTGGTGCTGTCAATCAACCTGGTGACTGTTAAGGGTCACAGCAAGTTATACGTGTTAGAGATCTTCCAGTTTAAGATTTTTAAGGGCCGGCGGTATAGCTCAGTGGACTAAGCGCTTGCTTAGATAAGCGCAGGGACCAGTTTTCGATCCTTGGTTCCCCCAGCCGCGTCGGCCCCACCTTCGGGTGCGCTGAGCCGGCAATGCAATCCGGGCGTGGTGGCGCGCGCCTGTCATCCCAGCACATGGGAGGCAAAAAGCAGGAAGATCACTATGAATGTGGGCTGCATGCATAGTGAGACCCTGCACCAAAAAAAATAGAAAAAGACAAGATTTTTAAATTCTGTGAATTTCACATTGAAGACTCTGTTCCTTGCAGCTTAATATAAAATATGACAAAGAGTTATGAAATAGAAAAAATTAAGATGTGAATAGTTACATCATTTTCTTAGTAGCAGTCCCGTGTGCAGTGAAGCACTGCCATTTCCGTACAGTGACAGCATTAGGTAGTAGATGTCGAATCCTTTTCTTTAAATAAAGAGGCAAATACAGACATTTTGGGTAGCATGGATGAGACGGTGGGGAAATTGAGAACGCTGAAAACAACTCTGCTTTTTGATGCTTTTGATTTGTGTCACATGGATTAATGGAAGGATTAGCACAGTGGCTTCCCTCATCTGATTTCAGGCACTCAAGTGCGGCGAGTACAGACTATTCCATAGATATTTGGAGAGAGAGAGAGAAAGAGAGGGAACAAATAGCATAGCTCTTATCACAGCAGACTGTTACAACTGTTCTGTTTTACTACTGGTTATTGTTAATCTCTTCTATGCTTGTATACTTTACTTGTAAATCACAGCTCATCATGGGCATTATGGTATACAGGAAAAAGGTTGCTTTGTGTGGATTCCAATGCTATCTGTGGCTTCCAGTATCCACAGGGATATCATGGAACATGTTCCCTAAGAACGGGGAAGAAGGACTTCTGTATGTAGTGACTATTTAAAGTGTTCAATTTCAGAGGGCGTTTAATACTTATCCTAGGAAAATGTACACTACAGATGTCTTTGAGACAAGTAGAGGCAGTCCTGGGAAAACTACAATTTTGTCCCAAAGAATTTATCATTAGCTCTTTTCTTCTTTGTCAAAGTGAGCTGACAATATATATGATACTGCTAATATGGTAATTCTCACTTACAACAATGTCCCAGTTATGCTGATGATTCTTTTTTTTTTGTGTGTGTGTCTTTTTGAGACAAGGTCTCACTATGCAGTTCAGGCTGGCTTTAAGCTCACTTTGTAGCTTAGGCTGGTCTCGAACTCACAACAATCCTCCTGCCTCAGGCTCCCGAGTGCTGGGATTACAGGCATGCGCCACCACGCCCGGCTATGCTGATGATTCTTTGAAACTGTATTTGGCATCTCTGATTAAAGCCAGTTATTTATAGGTGGCCAGCAAGGACCTGGGTTATGGCGATGGTATGAGCGGCAGCTTCCCTTCAGCCACCTTGTCAGTCACAGCGGACTCTGATCTGTGGATCTGGCTGTGCATTCTAACAACCCTTTGCAGTTTACGTGATAGGTAATGATCAAGCATTTCTAAACATAACTTCTCAGAGTAACCTCCATCTTTCTTTAAACAGAGACGCAGGGAGAAGCTGATTATATGTGAGAAAGAGCCAGAGTCTCTGAGCTTTGTTTTTCTTTTCTGGAAGCTTTGTTAGCACAGATTTTAGTGTGGATCTCTACTGGATCCTGAAGACCAAATGCCAATGAGTCACTCTGAGTAATGCTAGGTGGTGTTTATACTTTGGCCTCTTTGCTGCTTCCTGTAGGCTGGCAGAAATCAGGCCAACTGAGTAATTACTATAATGCACTCTTTTTTCATAATATCTGTACTAAATCTTTGTTGCTTGGCACTTCAGTTTGCATTCTAGCATCCTTTCATGCCAAGCCTGGTGATTATTTTAGGTCCCTGAGCTGCAGGCATAATTATCTCCTAAGAAGTCACTGGGGATTCTGGAGAGGAAGGAGGAGGATGGCAAAGAACACTAGAGGAATTACGGTATTTCTTTTTGGGAGTTAGGAGGGGAAAGCGAAGACAGGTAGAGGATGCTCATTTATCAAGTGTTTAGGGACTTAGGGGTCTTTTATTTAAGTTCTAATGGTGATCAGAGGGATGGATACATACCAGGAAGCTAAGTAGGCAAAACTATCTCCATGATAATGTACAGAAGTATTGCTATTTAAATATAAATATCACAGAAGAGTAGATTATATGGAAACACTACACCATTTTATGCAAGAGGCTTGAGGATTCAAGGATTTTATTTTCTGAGGGAAGTCCTGCAACTAATTCCCTATGGATACTGAGGGGCAACTGTGGTATTACTTTTATTTCTCATGAAAATCCTATTATTTAGAGCTATAATTTCCTTTAAGAGAAACAAGCTAAGTTGCTGTTATCTGGAATGTGTGATTCTCACCTAACGGTGTTTTGAGGATGCAGGGACATATCAGACAGAATAGTTTTTAAACACAGGACATTATATTGGATTTTAACAACCTATCGCACACTTTTATACTATAAATTTGTACTGTAGAGTATTAGCTGGCTGTGATCTCAGTAGCCACACCTCAGATTGTAGGAAAAATCTATGCAAGTTTCATGTCGCTACCATTTTCTCCTAATATTTTTCACTCATGCTTAATTAAATCCTCTTATGTAGGATTTAATATATTATATATTATATATATAAAGAGGGATATGTGGATAGATTAGATAGATAGAGATATATAGGTAGTTAGATATAAATATGGAAGCCTAACATACATACATACATATATATATATATATATATATATATGTAAATATATATTACATCAGGTGTGAAATGTTAACACATATAAGTGATATACAACATGCTTTATACCAAGTCAATGTTAAATGGTAGCCATGTGAAACTTTCAGCTTATTGATTTATGTATCATTTAAAATAAGTAGAAAACTTTAGCATTCATGATGTGTGGGTTATGGTCTTGGTATTTTAGGTGCGATCATTTGATCTCATTCTTATAATTTTATAAAGTAGATATCTTTTAAAAGGAAGAAGGAGAAATTTGGAGATTATCCATGGCCATAACACCCTGAATATGCTTGATCTTGTCTGATCTTGAGAGAATTGTACCAATTTAAAATTAATCACAATTGACCAGGTATGGTGGCTCATGCATTAATCACCCCACTCAGGAGACTGAAACAGGAGGATCAATAAGAGTCCAATGTCAGCCTAATAAAATACAACTACCTAGTGATATAAGTAGAGCATAAACCATGCTTTTTTCATTACAAAACATTTTCTATTGCCAAATTCAGTATGCCATACAGTTTAAAGACAAAGAATATGGATGAACGTTTAGATAAAACATGCGATTTTTCAAATAAATATAATTTTCTTGTCTCCCTAAATAAATAAATATAAATAACAGTCTAGTTCAATCACAATTGTGTTTGTCAATAAGTTAACTAACAACTTGTTATATTTTTGAAGGAAGATCCATTGTCCAGGTGTCATGGTCCCTGGCCTCGGTGAACAATTGTATTACCCTTAAAACATTCACAATGAATGTTGCTTGGTTTTTGAGAACACATCATTAACTAAATGAGAAGATGAAGCTCCTATGGTAGATGAGACCAAAGAGGATTTAGTCTAGTAACAAAAGAACATCAAAATGTACCAGAGATAAGGGAAAATAAATATGTCACCGAAAAATAAATAAGTGGTGAGATGTTAGATCATTATGATTTCATGATTGTTGTAGAAAAGTAAATAGAAATCCTTTGATTATTTACATTTCTGGCTTGCTTTAGTAGTGTGTCATCTATTACCAGTTCTGTTTATGGAAAATATTGTTTTTGTAAAAACATGGTGGTAATAAAAAATAAAAATCCATAAAAAGGGATATCATTGTAAAATGAACTTGTAGTTACCTTTGGAAATGTTCTCTGTAACATCTTTATCTTATTCTGAGATAAAACTATGGATAGTCTTTTTTTTTTCACTGTTTCTTCTAACATGCCACTTAAAATAATATGGAAAAATCTGGAACCAACCATTTCCTATTTTATTATAGTGTAATTTATTATTATGCTAAATGTTGACCTATTTTTTCAAACAACTAAAAGTAAAACTCTGAAACATTGACATGAATGATCAAGTTATTACAGTAATGTGTACACCCTTTATTCTAAAAAAAATCTTACTACAATCCAGAATACAGTCTATACAGAGCAAACAAACAGGACACTATGAACAGGTAACACAGTGGGATTCCCATTAAAATATACATTGCCTCCATAAAGGCTTCTTTTCAGAAATGTAATTAGCTTTTTTATGAACTGTTAAATATAGTATATAGAACACTCAGGAGATTCCAGTATAGCTACATTTACCCTCACACATCTCAGAGCATCATAAATGGTTGTCTTTCTCTGAAATGGATTAGGACGAATTACATTAGGACATGATTGTGAATCTGATTAAGGTGGAACACAGTCGGGGTTTTTTGACCCCTTTGGGATGACTGTGTTTCTATGTAACAACTACCAGACAAAAAAGCCTTTGGCAAGATATTTCTAAAGCATGTATTTGTTGTTTTTTTTTTTTAGTTCAAGAATATTTATTATTACATAATAATTTTGGAATTAATACTACAATATCTTTCTAAGATGCATATATTGAGTATATTGAATGAAATTTCATTATTCATAACAACTTAGAAAAATAGACATCCTCCCACTATATCTGTCCATATAGGAATAATGTTTATAGTGTTTTCTGTTCTGTTAACAATATAAATTAATAGGGTTTAAAATGCCAGCTAAGCCTTTCTATACTCTCTTCCAGGGCCTGTGTGTGAACAGTAAGTATTCACCCTGCTACAAAGAGCCTCCAGCACATATTTACCATCTAATTTTCATTCTTCATAAAGTTATCATTTTAGCTGATTTTCCAAAATGATGTCTCTATATGTCAAGTTAACTGTATAAATCTTCACTGTTCATGTTCAATAATATCATAAACTAAGCCTTGTAGGCTTATTAATATATTTTATATAATTTTTAAAATTTATTTATTTTTCCTTTCATTTTATTGAAGTACAAATGTCAATCAGACAGTTTCAAGACACCTTAACAATACAGATTCGATAAATTAATACATTGCAAACTGTTTTCACAGTGTTTTGGTATTGTACAAGGTGCATACATGATTTTATATTTACAGATATTATTTTAGCAGATATCTCTTACCAGTGAATTAAGAATGTAGCTGCTTACTTATCTTATTTTTCATACCTGAATTATATCAAAAATTCAATAATTGTTTTCCTAGTGGATGACCGAAGTACTAGAAGCCAACATAATATCCTGTCCAACCACCATTAGTGCAGATCTTGCCCCTCACAAAATTATGTAGAAGCACAGCGTTATCTATCCCAACTGTACTGTCTAAACACAAACATCATGATTTTTTCTTTCTACACCCCTTCCTTTGTCTACACCTGTCAAAAGTGGGCACTCCATTGACATTCAACTAACTTACGTGCTTGAACTCGACAACACAATCCAACACCGTCCAGCATCCTACAACCATAGTGAGTTACTTAAAGAAATTGTCTACCATAGCCATTTACAACTCAACTTAACATTATGGCCTCATGATGTATACTTCATTTTTATACTTTTCTGCTGTATGGTTAAGACCTAGGTAGATCAAGACTTATATACCAACACATGAACTTTATATTTCCTATGTGGTCAGTGAAGTCCTCTCAGGGTTTATCTTGTAGTCCTGTACATTATTCTGTAGTTCCTTTGTCTGTGTCATCCATGTGGATGAGTCACG
>PVKA01021305.1:10976-38985 GCA_004027165.1 Ctenomys sociabilis | reverse complement strand
ATATATAATGTGTATCGAGGTTTTACTCCAGTTGTATACTACATAGCTTCAACCTGTTGTCTAAGCTGAGAAAGAAACCCTTAGCTTGGGCTTGCTGTTCTTATTGCAAAAGAATAGTGTTAGAACTATTAAAACTTATGCAAAGTAAGTTTTATATCCCACTATATATATGGTGTATATAGATAGCTAAGATAATTATACTACTACTTTCTATTAGTTCATTGAAAGGACAGGTAAGCTAACTGGTCAAGCAAAGGCCATGATGCATATACATGGCTGACACTGCCAAAGGTTCTACAGAATGAGGTACAGGGTTACAGGATAAACCCTGAGGGGACTTGACTGACCTCATCAGATACAAAAGTTACATTTTTTGTTATATAGGTCTTGCTTTATCTCAATCTTAACCATCCAGCAGAAAAGTATAAAAATGAGGTATATAAAATAAGGCCATAATAACAAGCTGAGCAGTGGCTCTAGTCAACAACTTCTTCAGATAACCCACTACTATTGTGGACTGCTAGACTATGTTGGATTGTTTCGCTGGACATATTTGATAAATTAATACATTGCAAAATGTTTTCATAATGTTTTGGTATCATACAAGGTGTATACATGATATTATACTTACAGATATTATTATAGCAGATGTCTCTAATCTGTGAATTAAGCACCTATAATAATTGAATGACAATAGAACACCCATGTCTGACAGGGCTAAACAAAAAAGGGGATACAAAGGAAGAACCATTCTGTGTTTGTATAAACAGTACAGTTAGGATAAATATGCAGTACTTTGGTGTAGTTCTATGAGAAGCAAGATTCGCACTAAGTATTTGGACAGGATATTCTGTCTGTTTCTTATACTATGGATCGCCACTAGGAAGATAACAATGTAAAAAGTATTAATTATTGAAACTGTACTATAATTCAGCTTTAAAAAATAAGTATACAGCTACATTCTCTTAATTCATTGATCAGAAGCATCTGCTCTGTGTTTGTACATAGAATAACATGTATGCACCTTGTACAACGAAAAGCTACTATGAAATCAAAAAAAAAAGGTAGGTTTATATTGTTCGATCAGTTTTTCATGCCTATATCTGCTAATCTGAACAACTAGTTTGGGGAAGATAATAATGTGCAATATAATAACATTGTTAATTTTCTATCATCTTGTTTTAAAATTCTGTATCATTTGTTCTCCTTAAAATAAAAAAGCAGCAGTTCATCTTCCTAGTATTCATAGTCCTGTTTTATACCTGACATGTAAAGGTATTTTCTCCAAGCTTAGTTGAAATTTTCTGTCCCCATTTATACCATGGTCACTGAGGGTTGAAATTATAGATCTGTGTGTGTGTGTGTGTGTGTGTGTGTGTGTGTGTGTGTTCATGTGTGCACTGCTCATATCTTAATTTTTTTTTTTTTTTTTTTTTTTTTTTTGCAGAACAGGGGATTGAACTCGGGCCCTTCCGCATGCCAGAGAAGTAGGGAAGTGATTATTCCACTGAGCCACCTTCCTGGCCCCTTCTCATATCTTTATTTATAATCCTTTCTTTATTTCTCAGTGGACATAATGACATTACCCAACTTTTGTATTGTTCCTGGTTCAAGCAGCACAAATATTACGGCCAACAACTAGATTTTGGATGAAGGACCCCAGGCAGAGCATGACAGTTCCCAGTTTAGCAAGCACAATAAACTGAATCTTTCAGAATTTCTTTTTTTGGCTTCAATAGGTCCGAGAGCTAAGGTTTATGTTACCTGACCTACAGAAAGCTAGTTTAATTCTTTCCAGGGTCTGTATTCTAGAAGTATTATTCAAGGTAACTAAAAATGAATCTAAGAAGCTATTTGCAAATTAGGCCTCTATAAAGGCAATCTTTCCTAGAGCAATCACATATAAGAATCATGTGTACACTGTCTATGTATTATAAAATATATTACATCTTTCCTTCAAAGCAAGTTAAAATTCAGCACAATCACAGGGATCATTAATGCATATGATATGGAAGGAAAGAAGAGAGTTAGACTTCAGGGCTTATCTTCATTCCCTACCAACTCCATGTCTGCATTGCATCCTTAGGGGAGGCATCCTTATTTGCAACTGGGCTGTGCTGATTCCATATTTTTTAATAAATCCATCGAGTTTTCTTCCAATTTTTATTCTAAGTTCCATACCTTAGCGTAGATCATAACCATTCATTAACTCTTTTGAGTCAGAAACAAGGATATAATTTTTTTATTGAAGAACAAATAGCAATGAGACAGTTTCAAGACAAATTAACAGGACAGATTAGATAAATTAATACATTGCAAAATGTTTTCATAATGTTTTGGTATCGTACAAGGTGTATACATGATATTATACTTACAGACATTATTATAGCAGATGTCTCTAATCAGTGAATTAAGAGAGTGTAGCTGTTTACTTATCTTATTTTTTATAACTGAATTATATCACAGATTCAATAATTAATACTTTCTACCTTGTTATTTTCCTAGTGGTTGCCCATAGTACTAGAAGCTGACATAAAATCTTGTCCAACCACTATTAGTGCAAATCTTGCTTCTCATAGAATTATGCAGAAGCACAGCGTATTTATCCTAACTGTACTGTTTATACGCACACATCATGGTTCTTCCTTTGTACCCCCCCCCTTTTTTTGTCTAGACCTGAAAAAGATGGGCACTCCATTGTCATTAAACCAATTTAGGTACCTGAACTCGGCTACACAATCCAACATAGTACAGCATCCCACAATAATAGTGAGTTATCTGAAGAAGTTGTTGACTGTAGCTCAACTTATTATTATGGCCCCACTTTATAGACCTCATTTTTATACTTTTCTGCTGGATGGTTAAGACCGAGATAGAGCAAGACCTATACACCAAAAGATGTAGCTTTTGAGAAATAAGGATATAATGATCAACTTCCCAGGCTATATTCTCAACTTTCAGGGGTTTTTTGTATTTCTTCCAAAAAACTGGGAGAAATTTTTCTCACAAAGCTCACTGACATTCCATCGGAAAGCTCATCTGAATTTGGCCAGTTAGAAGCCTATTTTCAACTTCCAATTCATTTGTTTTCTACTGTTATACATTACCTGTTCTGATCTTTGTATCCAAATGTACAATCTTACAGATAAATGCCATGTTACATACAACTTCTGGCATTTTTTCTATGTTAATTCTAGAGCTAGGAACGTACATATATAGTTTAGAAATTGAAATTTCCTTTAAAGTATCTGTATAATTTTTCTTTTTATATTAATTCATGCCCCAAATATCTAAGCTAAAATTGTATCCCTTGGCTAACTAAACATGTGCAACTCTAAAGTAGATATTCTTGACCTTCTCCTACCTTAAGAGTTGAGAAAATTTCAAGTGAGATCAAAAGCAACCAACCTTAACTTTTATTGAAGTATTGCCACTCATGTGAGTAAAACACCTCTATTCATAAAAAGACATTTTCAACCCATTTAATGCACTTACTGTGTCATTTTATTAGAATGAATATGCTTTTCTCATAAGTGGATTTGTTTGAAATTCAATTTCTTTTAAGAATAATGAAGACCAAAGAGTCATAAATATTCCTCCTTTGAACTATTTATTAGTACCAAAGACGCTTGAAAAAAATGTATTCCAATATGCTAAATTACATATCCTTGGCAACCTTCCATTCTTTTATTTGATAATATCAAATTTGATTGTATCATTGTCCCTCAGAAGTGAATTGTGCTCATGGCTATCTTAATGGACAGACAGCTTCATCTGTGGAGAATGAGAGAGGATTATCAGAGCACTGACTGTGACTTCTGAATTTTCTTTTAGGTTTTTAGAAACTGAAACTCTCGTCATCTTTCATTGTTCTACATAGTGATGAAAGTGAGATTTAGGTAGAACCTATTTTTCCATTTCTCTTATCTGCATTACATTGATTAAGGCCTATAATCAGTCTTATTTTTATGTTAAGTGAATGTTATCATATTTTGTAGTTCTGAAGCTCAAGTGCAAAGCTACATGCATGCTAGGCAAGCACTCTACCACTGAGCTATATCCATAGCCTTGGTAATATTGTCTTCTACGTATTTTTCTTATGCCTGATGTAGATATGAATTTAACATTATTTTCAAAGTTAGAATTGAATGTTTTCCTCAGGGTAATTATTTTAATACAACATTTCTGGGTGACAAAGCATATAGATACAACAAGGTAATGTAAGGCTTTGCAAAACCGCCTTTATTGCTCCATGTGTTTTTTCTTCTCACAATGATTATCTAAGAGAAAATGAGCAAACTTTGGATATTGCTTTCTTTAAATGAAATATGAGGTGCACAAGGAAGAAATGAAAGTGAGCTTATTGAGTACTATAATGGAAGCTATCATATATGTTATGAAATATATGAATTAGAGAATTACAAGCTGTTTCCATCCTGGACTATCCTTTGATGAATTTC
This sequence comes from Ctenomys sociabilis, assembly GCA_004027165.1. Classification (NCBI taxonomy): domain Eukaryota; kingdom Metazoa; phylum Chordata; class Mammalia; order Rodentia; family Ctenomyidae; genus Ctenomys; species Ctenomys sociabilis. Next base: position 34,525 of record PVKA01021305.1, on the reverse strand, counting down.
ATCACTCACAGTTGAATTACTCTTTTGGTTACATAACATCCACAGACATCTCAGTTATTTCTTATGAAGCCTTAATTGGGTCAAATAGCTTTTAGTATATTGGTCCTATAAAAGAGTTTACTAAAATGTTTTGGCAGCAACACTCAAAATCATTTTTCACTTCCAACATTCAAAAGTAGTGGTCTGACTCACAGACAAGGTGGTGATTTCTTTTGACATGCAAAAACTTTTCAATAAGGTGAGATCCCAGTTGTTGATTTTTTGACATATTTCTCATGGAATTTGATTTTTTTTCATGAACTCTCTACCTACCCCTACGTCTTCAAGGTTTCTACCTATGTACTCCTCCAGTGGATTTAGTGTTTCTGTTTTAAAATTTACAGCTTTGATCCACTTTAACTTCAGTGCATAATGATAGGCATGGGTCTGGTTTAACTATTTATCACATGGAGAATGGTATTTTCCACTGCCATTTATTGAAGAGGCTAACTTTCACTCAGTGACCATGTCTGGCCCCTTTATCAAAGATTAAATGAAACATTTAAGAACATAGATGGACTCTGAGTGGTCAACGATCTCTGGGCCCAGTATGAGAAGGCACAAAGCTTTCCTGGAGCCATTTAAGAACGTTGGCAAACTCTGGGCAGCCTGTGAGACTCTGATAAGCTCTGAACTTCTGAGAGGTGGTCAGAAGCATGGGGCTTCTGCTAGCGCCAGTCCAAACTTTTAAGAATGTAGGAGGACTCTGAGTGGCCTGTGCGATACGGGAGAGCTGAAATCTGTGAGCCAGCAGGAGGAGGCACAGAGCTTCCCAGGAGCCATTTAAAACTCTGGCAGACTCGGGACAGCCTGCAGGTTTCTGTCTGTGTGATTATGGCAAGCTTCAAAAAAGCCAAAACTGGGCCAGAAAGATAGCTCAGCAGACTAAGCACCTGCTTAGGCAAGCACAGGGACCTGGGTTCAATCCCCAGCACCACATGCATGCTGGTTCTTCCCCCAGTCATGCTGATCTGGCCACCAAGTCCTGGGGCGGTGGATAGTCCTGTATTCCCAACACTGGGGAGGCTGAGGACAGGACGATCACTATGAGTCAGAATTGCTTAGTGAGACCCGACATCAAATACATTTTTGTAGTAATGGCATTTATTTCCCTAGATAGATCCATCTTCTTAAGTAAACCTAGGAAATTTGAACTTGGATACATAGACTTCTTTCTAAAACATTCCTTTAGAGAGCCACACATTACGCAAGGAAACCACCAGCAACAGATGGGAGTTCATTGCCACCGGCACCAGGAGTCCACAGTTTTTTTCAGTCTAACATCTCCTAACGCTGTGGAGACAGACAAGACCACTAAAAATATAATTCTGGAAAATAATTATTCACTTTTAGGAAGTCTATAAATATGCTAGGAAAGCAACGTGGTATACACATCGTGCCCCACAGGAAAGGCGAGCTATAATATATCATGTCACGATGTATAGTTTATTTTTTTATTATCACAGTTTTTCCATAATTTTATTGAAGAACAAATAGCAATGAGACAGTTTCAAATCAAATTATTAGAACGGATTCAATAATTAATACATTGCATATTATTTTCTTAGTGGTTATTTGTTGTACAAAGTGCAAACATGATATTCTATTTACAAACACTATTAGAGCAGATGCCTCTATTCATTGAATTAAGAGAATATATCTGTATACTTATCTTTTTTTAAAAGCTGATTATAGTACAGTTTCAATAATTAATACTTTTGACATTGTTATCTTCCTAGTGGTGATCCATCATACAAGAACCAGACAGAATATCCTGTCCAAACACTATTAGTGCAAATCTTTCTTCTCATAGAATTATGCATTTATCCTAAATATTTATCCTAACTGTTCTGTATATACACATACAGAATGGTCCTTCCTTTGTATTCCCTTTTTTGTGTAGTCCTGTCAAAGATGGGTATTCTATTGTCATTCAATTATTATTGATGCTTTAATTCAGCGAAACACTCCAACACAGTCCAGCAGTCTACAACAGTAGTGGGTTATCCACAGAAGTTGTTGACTGGAACCATTTACAGCTCAACATATTATTATGGTTTTATTTTATATACCTCGTTTTCATACTTTTCTCCTGGATGGTTAAGACCAATAAAGCAAGACCTGTTATAACAAAAAATGTAACTTTTGTATCTGATGAGGTCAGTCAAGTCCCCTCAGGATTTATCCTGTAACCATGTACCTCACTCTATAGATCCTTTGTCAGTGTCAGCCATGTAGATGAGTCATGGCCATTGATTGACCAGTTTGCTCTCTGTAAAAGCCTGCGAGGAAGTTTTTTGCAGGAGCAAAAGGCAATATCACTCTTCTAGCCCACCCAAAACAAATCCAGGGATAAAGGTATACAAGAACTTGGAAATCACACACTTGAAATCTCTGAAATGATAGCAACTACAATAAAGAAACAAGTCCATCAGGCTATGAAAGAAATAAGTTCAAGGGCCTGACAGATAGCTCAACAGATTAAAGCATCTGCTTAGATAGACACAGGTGCCTGGATTCAATCCCCGGCCTGCTATGCTGGCCCCACCCCTGGGACATGCTGAGATGCAATTGAGACTGTTTATGGTGGTACACACCTATAATCCCAGCTGTAAACATGAGGCTCACTACAAGTCCAATCTGTGTAGTGAGACCCTGTACAGCCTGTATTAAATACAAAAACAAAAAAGAAAGAAAAGGAAAGGAAAAAAATAAGTTCAGAAATAATAGCTCTAAAAAGAGAGGGCAAAAATCGGGAAAGAAGTGCTCAACACAGATAAAGAAGACATAGATAGAAAAATAGATGGACCAGCCAGATAGCTCCACAGACTAAAGAACCTGCACAGTGGCCGGGGTTCAATCACCAGCATCCTGTGCCGGCCCCAATCCCAGGGCAGGCTGAGACACTGATTGAGACTGGGCATGGCCGTGCATGCCTATAATTCCAGAGCTTTGGAGGCTGCAAAAAGGAAGATCACTATGAGTCCAATCTACACAGACTGCACACCCTGTATAACCTGTCCTAAATTCATAAAAAAGAAAGAAAAAATAGAGAAGAATAGTAAAATGATAGAAACACTGAACAAAACAGAAAAAGAATTATAATACATGAAACAGATTCAAACAGATATCCAAAATATTAAAAACTCCATTGAGAGCTGGTGACACCACTTGAATGAAACTGAAAATAGACTTTCAAACCTCATCAACAATGTTGCTGGTAATGAACATGAAATACAAGATCTCTTAAAACTAACAAGGAACCAGGAAAGAACAATTCAGCAGGTTCAAGATGATGCAAAGAAAAATAATATAAGAATAATAGGTGTCAATGAAGCAGTGGGAAACATCACAAATGACATAAAAACACTATTTGCAGAAAATATCCCAAACATCAGAAAAGAAACTAACACACAGAAAAGTGAGACATATAGAACTCCACACACCTGTAATTGCAATAAATCTACACCTAGACACATGATAATCAAGATCTCAGAAATTCAGAAAATAATAGAATATTTAAAGTTGCCAGAGAGAAGAAACAGATCACCTACAATGGAAAGCCAATCAGAATCACCAAACACTTCTCAACACAGACCACCAAATCAAGAAGAGCTTGGAGTGAAGTATTTAAAGTCCTGAAAGAAAATGACTTGTAACCCAGATTGGCGTACCCTGAAAAACTATCTCAGATTCAGTGGTGAAATAAGATACTTCCATAACAAAGAACAATGAACAAATTCATAACCACAAAACCAACCCTACAAAGAGTACTGACAGATATTCTAGAAAGAGACAGAAGTGATCACAGCTTCAAGAATGACAGAAAGGAACCACCAAACAGACCAAGTAATTAAAAAGAGGGAAAAAGTATGGAACTTACAACAGGAACATAACATGACAAAGATAAGCCAATACATATCAGTTATAACCATCAATGTAAATGGTCTCGATTCATCAATCAAAAGAAACAGACTAGCAGAGTGGATTAAGCAACAAAATCCAACAATATGCTGCATACAAGAAACACATTTAATTCAAAAGGAAATTAACAGATGAAAAGTCAAAGGACAGAAAACAGTCCTCCATGCCATAAGAAACGAGAAAACATCAGGGGCAGCTATCCTTGTTGCTAACAATATCAACTTCAAATGAAAACTCATCCAAAGAGATACAGATGAAAACTACATGCTTGTTAAGGGAAAACTGCAGGAGAAAGATATAACAATACTAAATCTATATGTATCCAATGTAGGAGCACCCACCAACATAGGAAAAAATTTAACAGACATGAAAAAATCAAATAGGCAGTAATACAATAGTAATGGGGATTTAACACACCACTGTCACAAAGATATATATCAACTAGGCAAAAAAAAATCAGCAAAGAAATAACAGAACTAAACCAAACTTATGAAGAAAATGACTTGGTAGATTGTTACAGAGTGTCTCATCCAGCAACAACAGAATACACATTCTTCTCAGCTGCACAGGGAAATTCTCCAAAGTAGACCATATACTAGCACACAGAGCACTCTTAAGTAAATGCAAAGGAATTTAAATTATCCCAACCATACTATCTGATCACAGTGCAATAAAACTGGAAATTATTGACAAAAGAAACTATAATGGCAGCATAAAGACATGTAAATTAAATAACAGTTTTCTAAACAACTAGTGGATCACAGATGAAATTAAAGAAGAAATTAAAAAATAATTACAATCAAATGAAAATTCAGATACAAGATCTGTGGGATGAAATGAAAGCTGTCTTAAGAGGAAAATATACAGTGATAAATTCACATGTTAGGAAAACAAAAAAATCCCCCAAAAAGTGATCTTATGCTGCACTTCAAGCTCCTAGAAAAAGAAGAGCAAGTTAAGCCCAAAGCCCAAAGAAAGCAAGAAATTATAAATATTAGAACATAAATTAATGCATTAGAGATGAAAACAATACAAAGAATAAGCAAATCAAAAGTGCTTGTTCTTTGAAAGAGTAAATAAAATTGATGAGCTACTTGCCAATCTAATCAAAAAAGGAAAGAAAAAAACTCAAATTCATGCAATAAATATGGAACAGGACAAAATTACTACAGACCATAGAGAAATTCAGAAAATCAATACCTACTTCCAGAATCTTTACTCCTACAGGATGGAAACCACAGAGGAAATGGATAGTTTCCTAGATACATATGAAATGCCAAAGCTGAGTTGAGAAAATATGCAAACTCTGATATCCCAGTAATTAGAAACAAAATTAAAAATATAATAAAAAAAAAACCTACCAACAAAGAAAAGCCCAAGTCATGATGGATTTACAGCAGAACTCTACAAGAAATTTAGAGAAGATTTAATGTCAACATTTCTCAAGCTCTTCAATGAAATTCAAAGGGAAGCGATTCTCCAAAATTCATTCCTAGAGGCAAGTATTACTCTGATTCCAAAACCAGAGAAAGATCTAACTAGAAAAGAGAACTACAGGCCAATCTCTCTTTTGAATATAGATGCAAAAATCCTCAATAAAATACTAGCAAACAGAATGCAGAAAATCATTAAGATTATGTATTATGACCAGGTGGGATTCATTCTAGGAATGCAGGAATGTATTGACATATGCAAATCCATAAATGTAATACACCACATCAATAGAACCAAAACAAAAACCACATGATCGTCTTAATAGAGGCAGGAAACGCTTTTGACAAAGTCCAACACTTATTCATAATTTTTTTAAAAACCCTACAGAGAATTGGAATAGACTGTCTATCTCAACCTGATAAAAGCCATCTTAAGAAAGCAACAATCAACATCATACTAAAGGGCAAAAACTGTGGTGTGCACCTGTAATCCCCAAACTTGGGAGGTTGAAAACAGGAGGATCTACGAGTCTGATCTGTGTTCTAAGACCCTATAGACCCTGCACTAAATACATAAAAAAGGGGAAAAACTGGTCTTTCACTTTTTTTTTTTTTTTTTTGTCTTTTTTGAGACAGGGTCTCACTGTGCAGTTCAGGCTGGCCTTAAGCTCACTTTGTAGCTCAGGCTGGTCTCGAACTCACAACAATCCTCCTGCCTCAGCCTCCCTAGTGCTGGAATTACAGGCATGCGCCACCACGCCCGGCATGGTCTTTCACTTTAAGAGCAAGACAAGGCTGTCCACTGTCTCCAATCCTATTCAATATAATTCTGGAAATATTCGCTAGAGCAATTAGATAAGAGAAAAGGAATAAGGAAGGATTAGAAAAGAAGAAGTGAAAATATCATTATTTGTAGGTGATATAATACTCTACATAGATGACCCCAAGAATTCTGCTGTCTTGTAGATTTAATCACCAAATTCATCAACATAACAGGATACAAAGCCAACATCCAAAAATCAGTAGCATTTTTGTACACACACAATGAATGCACTGAGAGAAAATTAGGGAAACCACACCTTTCACAACATCCCCAAAAATGGAATACTTAGGAATAGATTTCACAACAGACAAAGATTTATACAGTGAAAATTACAGTACTCTGAGAAAAGAGGTTGAAGACCATTTGAGGAAATGGAAAATTATTCCATGCTCCTGGATAAGAACCAACATTGTAAAATGGACCATACTCCAAAAATTCTTATACAGATTTAATGCAGTCCCTAAAATATCATTGATATACCCCACAGAACCAGAGAAATTTTTTCTCAAATTCATTTGGAACCAGAAGACACACAGAATATTGGGACCAGGGAGATGGCTCAGTGGAATAAGCACTTCCCTGGCAAATGCAAGGGGCTGAGTTCAATCTCCGGTTCAGAAAAAAAAAAAAAAAAAAAAAAAACAGAATGTCAGAAGCAATCTTGGGAACAAAGGAAAGGCAGGAGGTATCACAATCCCTGACCTGAAGTTATACTATAAAGCTACTGTGATAAAAATCAGCATGATACTGGCGCAGAGACATGCCTGAGGATCAGTGGAACAGATTAGAAGAAGCAGACACAATTGTGAACACACTCAGCTGCTTTATCCTTGATGAAGGGGCCAAACATACTCACTGGAAGAAAGATAGCCTCTTTAGTAAATGGTGCTTTTCACACGCCAAATGCCAAAACTTGGCCTATGCCCATCACCATACGCAAAGCTACAGACAGAATGGATCAAATATTTAAATATTAAAACAGAAACACTAAGTCTTCTGGAGGAAAATATAGGTAGAAATCTTAAAGACATAGGGTTAGATATAGAGTTCACGAGCAAAAACAAAACTGCATGGGAAACACTTCAAAAAAATCAACAATTGGTATCTCATTTTTTTGAAAGGTTTCTACACTTCAAAGCAAGTCTCCAACAGAACTGGGAAAAATTATAGCCAACTATCCCTCTGACAAAAGCATTTTATCTAGACCATATAAAGAATTAAGAAACAAATCATAACCCCCAAATTCAAAGACCCAGTCCAAAAATGGGCATCTGAGATTAATGTACACTTCTCAGAGGAAGAAATACAAATGGTAAGTAATATATGAAAAATTGTTCGACATCATTGGTCATTCAAGAAATATAAATTAAGCCAGATATGGTGGTGCATGCCTGTAATCCCAGCACTTGGGAGGCTGAGGCAGGAGGATTGTTGTGAGTTCAAGACCAGCCTGAGCTACAAAGTGAGCTTAAGGCCAGCCTGAACTGCATAGTGAGACCCTATCTCAAAAAGACAGGAAAAAGAAAAAGAGAAATACAAATTAAAACAACACTGAGATTCTGTCATACCCTAGAAAGAATGGCTAACATTTTTTAAAAGCCACAAGGTCTGGCCAGGTAGCTCAGTGGACTAAAGCACATGCTTAGGTAGGCTCAGGGACTGGCGTATGCCATGCCAGCCTCACCCCCAGGTCACACTGAGATGGCAACTGAGACTGGGCATGGTGGCATATGCCTGCAATCCCAGTGCTTGGGAGGCTGAAAATAGGAGGATCACTATGAGTCCGATCTATGTAAGTAGACCCTGTACTAACTACATAAAAAAGTCAGCCAATAACAATATAACAAATGCTGGAGAGGCTGTAGAGAAAAAGGAACACTTCTGCACTGTTGGTGGAAGTGCAGACTGGTACAACCACTATGGAAATCCGTATGGATATTCCTTCAAAAGCTAGGATTGGAGATCCCATTCAAACCAGCAGTTCCCCTCCTGGGTATTTTTCCAGAAGAACTGAAAACTTCATATCACAGTGACCTATGTGCACCTACGTTTATAGCAGCAAAATTTTTCATAACTAAATCCTGGAAACAACCCAGATGCCCATCAACTAGAGAATGAATAAATATGTGGTATTTTTATACAAGGGAGTATTATTCAGCTATAAAACAGGATAAATTTGAGTCTTTTGTTGGTAAATGAATGTAACTAGAGAACATACTCTCTTTTTTTATAGTTTTTTGTTTGTGTGTGTGCAGGGTCTCACTGCAGTTTAAATTTGAAGTGGTCCTCCTGTTTTCTGCCTCCCTAGTGCTGGGATTACAGTCATGCACCACCACGCCCAGACTCCATCACCAACTCAGTGTGCCCTAGGGCAGGACCAGCAAGGCATGGAGTGCTAGGGATTGAACCCTTGACCCTTTGCTCACCTAAAAAAACACTTAGTTCGCTGAGCTATTTCACTGGCCCTGCAACTAGAGAACATACTTTTAAGTGAAATAAGTCAAACCTGCATGTACAAAAGACATATTGTCTTTTTAGTGTTAGAACCTGGAAGAGAAAAATGGAATCTGAAGGGTGCAATAGATACTGGGGAAAGGGAATGAATGTATTTAGAGGAAACAGTTACTGACTTGAGGACAGAAGAAGGAGTGCAGGAACAAAATTTATCTATGTGTATAAGCAGGGTGGTTTGGACAGCTGCATTGTGTATTTCTGCTGGTCTATGGAAAGCAGTTAATGCTTAATTTGTTTTGTCTCCTTTTTCCAAATGTTTGTACTTTTTCTCTTCTTGATTTGTTACACACTTTTTCTTCAAATTTTAAATGCATATATCTGACAATATGAATAACTGGTTCAAAGACAATACTGTGTATTACAACAAATACTGTGAAATTCATATTACTTTGTTAAGTGAAATTCTGAATCACTTGCAATTTTTTCTCTTTTAATTCTAATTTATACCCTCTTGAAAAATAAAAAAAAATTAAATCTTGAAAAGATAAAGTGGCTGAGTGTGCCTCAGTTGTGTTTTCATCTTCTAATCTGCTCCATTTAACATCAGGTTCATTTATTTGAAGAAATATTCACTGAAGATCTGCTATGGACAATATATCCACAAGTCCTGGGAATGTCAGAGATACCAGACAGAGTTCACTATTGATGTGATAATTCTGTCTGAGCACCAACTGCATTCTTCCCAATTGATCTGATGCAACATTTGGACCTCAGAATCACCTTGCAAGGACTGTGAGTCTCCTCCCTTCGCTACCACTTTTTGGATTTACTCTGTCATCCACACTTCTTGGTGATGTCAGGACAAAGAATGTTTCTTGACTCACTCAACCTATTTTTCAATTCTCAGGAACAAATTCTAATCTGCAAAAATCAACACAATTCCCATCTGTGACACAAAGTATGGGGGAAGAGTGAGTCAGGGAGTTATTTCCTTGCTACCTTGCATTTTCAACACCTTCCAGCTCTTTATCCTCTGAGCTCTGTAATTTAGCCTTTACTGTACTTACCATTACTGGTCCCACACCAGGTCAGCCATACTGTTGGTAAATAGATGTAACTAGAGTTACATCTCATCCAGTCCTAGGCACCTAACACTTTTTTTAAATATTTTTATTCATTTTAGTTTTGTTGTTGTTGTTTTGTTATTTTTTTACCTAATACTCCTGATATCTCTGTTCCCCCTTTGATGCCCTGAGGGGCATTTGTGTCTCCCATGCAGAAAAGTACCTCTAGACAGGACTCATCCGTGCAAATGCCTCCCGTGTCTGTATGGCTCCACTGTGGCTGTATTGTAGAAGCATGATGTCAGTCTCAGATTTCCCTTTAGTCTACTTCAGGTTCATTGGAATTTCTGCTTTCCTGGTATAAGGCTCTCAGAGAAGCAGACACCAGGAGGGACTATGGCTCGGTTCTGTGTCCCTCCTCCTCTCCCTGACATCTCAGGACACTTCCCAGCCAGAAGTACTGTCCTTCTCTCAGGGTCATGCTGGATTCCCTGACTTCATGCCCCAAGTCTTATGCAGTCCTGTGTTCCCAGTTTGCCAGATTTACATATTGCCCACAGGATGAAAGAGTCAGAATTCACAACAAACTTTATGCTTTATTTTTGTTTTTGTTGTTTTTTTTTTGTTTTTTTTTTCAATTTTATTAATTTATTTTTTTCATTTTATTTTATTGGAGTACAAATGTCAATCAGACAATTTCAAGACACCTTAACCATACGGATTCGATAAATTAATACATTGCAAACTGTTTTCATAACGTTTTGGTATTGTACAAGGTACATACATGATATTATATTTACAGATATTATTTTAGCAGATATCTCTTATCAGTGAATTAAGAGTGTAGCTGCTTACTTATCTTATTTTTTTATACCTGAATTATATCAAAAATTCAATAATTATTTTCCTAGTGGATGACCGTAGTACTAGAAGCCAACATAATATCCTGTCCAACCACCATTAGTGCAGATCTTGCCTCTCATAGAATTATATAGAAGCACAGCGTTATCTATCCCACAGCGTTATCTATCCCAACTGTACTGTCTATACACACACACACATCATGATTTTTTCTTTCTACACCCCTTCCTTTGTCTACACCTGTCAAAAGTGGGCACAAACTTTATGCTTTAAACCTAACCAGATTTTGTGGCTCACAGTCTCAATGTAAATAGTAAGTTTATTCAGGACACATCCCCTATTTTATTCTGTGGATTTTAAGTCTCACATTTAAGTTTTTATTTAGAGAAAGGGCTGCAAGAGTTATGGCTGACATGAAGTAATACAGATATGATGACTGTATTTTGACTTTGGCAAATCAAGAGAAATCTGTCACATGTTATTATTATTTCATTTGATCACTCACTTAGTGTTGGTCCAGGCTATGAAGTAATGGCTCCTCTATATGTGTCCACCCTTGACATTTCTACCTAAAGCAACTTTACAAAAGCAGGAAAAAACACATGGTTTTTCTATGGATTTTTCTGTTTCATAAAGAAAATGGCTTGAAGGACAAAGTGGTGTTTTTCAGGTAGATACTCAAGGTGACCATTGGCCAGAACTCCTTTTTGTTTTCAGTACAGAGAATTTAGCCCAGGGCCTCTGCACTGAGCTATATCCACAGCATTTGCTTTTGTTGGTTTGGTTTTGTTTGATGTTGTTTGTTTTGTGGAAGTCCCACAGTTGCCTGGGCTGGGCTCCAGTTTGTAGTCCTGTCCCTTGACCTCCTAGAGTTCCATGAGTATGGACACGTGCCACCACACCCCACTTACTCATGGCTATTTCATACCTGAGTTATAGTGTGTCAGTAACTTAGTGTGAATGAAAAGTTGTACCTGGACTGTCTTGAAGACATGCTTTTGTTCTATTATTGAATTAAATATTTTCATTTGCTTCAACTGTATTTGTTCAATTTCAACTGGAAACAATAGATTGCATTTCCAACGAAACTAAAATTATCAGGAAATAGAATATTATTTTTAAAAGTTCTTCCACAGGGCCCAAGGAGATAGCTCAGTAGAATAAGCACTTGCATGGCAAGCACAGGGTCCTGAGTTCAATCCCCATTACCTCAAAACAAAAAAAAAAGTCCTTCCACCAACTGGAGAAATAGGGAACATCTGCAAATTCCCAAAGAGAGGAACAGATGAACATTGGGAGCCATTATATCCCGTCTCCCTAGGATGTAAATCCAAGAAGAAGGCTCTTTAGAAATAGGGAACTTGGAGAACTTGCAAGATAGTCAGGGGACTAAGCACCTGCTTAGGCAAGAACAGGGTCAGAGGTTCAATCCCTGGTAAAAACATGCCGTGCCAGCCCTGCTCCTGGTTGCACTGAGCAGGCCACCAGACCAGGACTGGGGAACACACCTGTAATCCAAGTTCTGGGGAAACTGAAAAGAGGATCACTGTTAGTTGGAGCTGCACAGTGAGACCCTATACCAAATACATTAGAAAAGAGAGAGAAGAAGAAGAAGGAGGAGGAGGAGGAGGAGGAAGAGGAGGAGGAGGAGGAAGAGGAAGAGGAGGAAGAGGAGGGAAGGAGGGAGGGAGGGAGGGAAGGAGGGGAGGAATGGTAAATTTGGCCAGGGAGATAGCTCAGTGGTCTAAGTGCTGCCTGGCAAGTGCAAGGACCCAGTTTGGATCCCTGGTACCACATGCCACACTGTGCCAGCCACTGTAACTGGGCATGGTGATGTAGGCCTGTAATCCTAGCACTGGGGAGGCTGAGACAAGAAGAAGAAACTGGTGCAAAAAGTCCCAGCATGGGAGGCACTCCTAGACATCGATAGAGAAATGATGCATTAGGCCCTTCACCGAGGTCAGACATTTCTAAAGGTCAGTAACACAGAGCCTTGCTTATAGCTTCATGATAACCCAGTAATTAGTCCAATTATTTTACATCTTGTGATTTTTGTTTCATCAATATTGTTTTATTGACTTTACCAGAGTTGAACCATGTTACTCAGCCAGCTATGCCTTCCCACACCCATAACTTTTACAGGTAAAGGTCATCATGCCCTCACAAAAGGTAACTTCTCCTGCAGGGCTCTGCTCTGGACCCACAGTGGTTCAGGGTCTGGTTGAATGGAAAAATCCTCTGTCCTCTCTGGAAGAGGACAACATTGCCAGCACTATGATAATAGTGGGTTTACAGAAACTTTCTGAAGAATTATTTCTCCAAGATGCATGAAAGATGAATTGTTTTTTTTCTTTTAACCTTTTTATTTATTTGGTAAAGGGTCCTGTTATGCAGCTTGGACTCATAGTGATCCTCCTGTCTCAGCACTGGGACTACAGGGGTGTGCCACCACACCCAGTTTCAGTGGCCAGCATGGCATGCAGCACTGGGAATGGAACTTGGGTCCTTGTGCTTGCCAGACAGGCGCTTAGACCACTGAGCTATCTCCCCAGCAGAAAGGTGGATTTTTCTAAGCTCTCTTTATATCTAGGCTGGCTGTAACTCATGGTCCAATGGTTGGTGTCTACAATTTTGTGGACCTCCTAGCAGATCCATGGGAAATGTTTCTGAAATACAGGCATTTGGGACTGTAGTCATTGGTCATGCTGGGATAAAGAGGAATTTCCCTGTGAATTATAGGAATCTTTAGAAGTGTTCTTGACTTCTACCCACTAAGTACCAATGGTGCCCCCATGTTGTTGGGATGAACAAAAATTGCTGTAGATGTTGCTAAAGTCCTCTGGAGGGTAGACTGCCCCCACTTAAGAGCTATTGGCTTAGCCACTGTCTTTAGGAAGCAGGTAAGACTCACAAATATTGTCCTCAATTTGGGTTTCAGCCAAGGTGGAGACTTATGAAGTTCTAGCTAAACTCATAACACGTAAAAATCCTACTCCTTTATCAGCAATATCAGTGCATCTTGCCACCATCTCTGTCTCTGAGAAATAGCAGCAGTCATGACATCAACTCTTTTGATCATTTAGCTTATGCACCACTGTGTCATGTAGTTCCTGGGTCTTCTGTATGCCCCATGCTTAATTCCTTTTTGTTACATCTGGCCATGTGTTTTAGTGATTATAAAATCCTTTCAGTGAATCTATTAGAATCCTTTCCCTTTAATAAAAAGCTCCATAAATATTGGCTATAATTAGGAAATAGTCCTTACAGATATATTAGAATGAATGAAAGACATTAAAAATGAAAACATAGTTGCTTACTTTGATATAGCATTCACAGCTTCCACAACCATTTTATCTACATTGGAACATTCCATCTAAGCAACGATCTTTGAGGCTGGGTGATATTCTAGAGGGAGTTCCAGAGAAGTAAGAACCCAGACCTATTTCTTTAACACAAATTTCATTTTGAGTTCTATGGAAGGGAACACAAAGTCATTTAGTCCTGCTTTTCGTTCTAATTCTGCCTATTATTTACTTGACTTGGTATGATTTGATATTTGGTGTCTTCAACTATAAAAATGAAACATAGTCATCTAGCCTCGAACATCAGTTAAGGAAAGGGGTGTAGTATAACCACAGAGTATAACCACAGAGCTCACAGGACTCTGTGTCCTACAGCTGGATCCTTCCCCACCTCTCCAGACGCTCCCACTTGCCATTCCAAAAAGTGCAACTAAACCACTCAAGCAGCAGATGGCAGCAAGGTCTGTAAATCAGAATTTTAAAACAATTTTTAATTCAGCATGTTTTGCCATCTAACAGAAGTTTTATTGGGTGTTATGCTGTACCATGAGGGAGAGCAGCATATGGACTAAATCCTAAAATTCATTTCAAAAGAAAATATTAGTTTTGTCATAAATCTTTTCAGTAAACTTGAAATGCGGGCAATTTCCAGCCATAACCTCACATGAGAACAATTAAATTGAGCAGATGTGGTAGCACACATCTGTCATCCCACCATCCTGGGACTCTGAGGCAGGAGGAGTGTAAGTTTCAGCCCAGCTTGAACAATTTAGGAACTTAGCAAGAACCTGTCTCAAAAGAAAAAAATTATGTTATCTATAACTGAGCCACATTCCAATCTTTTAGAGCAATTTTATTTCGTAATTTTTTTTTTTTTTTTTTTTTTTTTGTCTTTTTGAGACAGGATCTCACTATGCAGTTCAGGCTGGCCTTAAGCTCACCTTGTAGCTCAGGCTAGTCTCGAACTCACAACAATCCTCCTGCCTCAGCCCCCCAAGTGCTGGGATTACAGGCCTGCACCACCACGCCCGGCTTTATTTCATAATTTTATACATTTCAATTTTACTTCTGCAAAGCTGGTACATGTATATACCATCTTCATTGCTTTCTTCCCTCTCCTCCCTGCCCTTCTCTAGAATCCTTCCTGTTAAGAAAGACCTATCTTCCTACTTCATTTTATCTCTCTTTTATTTTGCTATTTATTTAAAACTTGGGCTTCTGATATAAGAGGGGCCGTGTGATATTTATGCATGTTTGTCTTATTTCACTTAACACTACAGTTCAAAAGTGTATCCATTTTCCTACAAACTCAATTTTATATTTCTTTATGGCAGAGTAATATTTTATTGTATTTCAATACTACATTTTTGTTATCCATTCATCTGCTGATGGACATAAATGCTGCTCCTAAGATTTAGTTATTATGAATTGTGCTGCAATAAACATGGATATGCACGTTTCACTTTATTGCATCTTTAATTCTTTTGGAAAGATACCTAGCAGTGAAATAGCTGGATCAAATGGATTTTTTTTTCTTTTTTTTTTTTTTTTTTTTTTTTTTTTTTTTTTTTTTTTTTTTTTTTTTTCTGTATTTTAGGGAAGGGTCTACAGGGTGTTCAGGGTCTCACTACTAGATCAGACTCATAGTGATCCAAATGTGTACAGCCTCCCAAGAGGTCGCATTACAGGCATGCACATTATACCCAGTCTCAATTGCTGACTCAAAACTGTGGGGCCACCTACATCTGCTTGTAGGTGTTTTAATCCACTGAGCTATTTGGCCAGCCTTTCAAATAGAATTTCTATGTTTTAGTGCTTTGAGGAATCTCCATACTGATCACCATGATGATAGTACTAGTTTACCCCCTGCTCCCCAACAGTATACAAAGGCTCCTCTTTTGTGCAGCTTTGCCAGCACCTGTGATTATTTGATTTCTTCTGTAAAGGGTCCATTTCACTTACCTAGTTTTGATTGGGTCATTTGTATTGTTTTGTTTTGTTTGAGACAGAGTCCTACTATGTTAGCCCAGGCTGGCCTCAAACTCATAGCCTAATCCTCCTGTCCCAGCCTCCCAAGTGCTGGGGTTACAGGCAGGCCTCATACCCCTGACAAGTCATTTATTTTGGGTGGATTAATTTTTTTGAGTTCTTTATATATTCTAGATATTCCTCCAAGAAATAGCTAGAAAAAGAGTTTTCCCGTTCTGTAGCTTTTCTTTTCACTCTGTTGGTTGTTCCTGTTGCTCTGCATAAGTTTTTAAAACCTGATATGATCTTATTTGTTGATTCTCAGAACTATTTCCTGGGTGACTGGAGTTCTGCTCAGAACTTGCCAATGCCTATAACTTCAAGAGTTTTATGTATGTTGTCTTCTAGCAGGTTGTTTCTGTTTTAACATTTAAATTTGTATCCATTTTTATTTTAGAATAACATGTGCTAAAAATATGAGTCTAGGCTCAACCTTCTGCATATGAGTAGCCAATTTTCTCAGCACCGTTTATTAAAAAGGCTGTTTCTCCTCTGGTGCATGTCTGCGGATCCTTTGTCAAAGATCAAATATCTGAATGAACCTGGGGTTGAGAAACTCTTGAATTTTCACATGAAGAATTCACCAAAAAATATTTAGTCACGTTTATTCTTTCTTTAAAAAAAGTAAAATTATAAAGAAATACTATATCAGAACTTATATATAATGAAAGGTAGAGGAGAGGGAAAAGGGAAATTCTTATTTTTGTATCCAGTAACTGCTCTAATAATGTAGAAAAATAATAACAAAGATAATTGCAAAAAATGTCACATGTGACGCTCAGTCTTCATTGTCAACCTGATAGGTTTGAGACAGTGCCTAGAGAATGAGGCAAGTGCTGTTCCGAGTGAGTCCACCTATCAGATACAGTAATTTGAGGGGGAAACCTGCTCTAGATATTATGCCGGCACCCTGCTGGAGCAGAACAGAAGGAAAAGCCAGCTGCATGGGCTCCCTCTCCTTCTCTCATCCTGGCTCCACGAGGTGAGCAGCTTTGCTGCACTCTGCCTCCTCCTTCTGTGATGCTCTGCCTAGGCCTAGGCCCAGATAATGGAGCCAGCAGCCTATGCAATAAAAAGAAAACCTCAGAAACTGGGAGTCAGGATAACTTTCTTCCTGTAAGATGTTGTTCTCAGGGAGTTTGTCGGAACAAAGGAAGTTGACAAACCATATTTGAAAGGCCCCAGTGTGCATGGATGCTCATACCATATACAAAGCACCCAAATCAGAATGATGGATATTTTTTTTTATTTTCAGCCTAGATGATCTAACATAGGCACACTGTTAAAAACTTAGTAAACTGACACATAAAAATAGGCTTAGTTTCCTTATGTTAATGAAAGGAGGTTAAGAAAACAATTCATTTAATAATAGCATCAAGGGCTGGGGAGATAGCTTGGTGTTCTCAACATCTGTCTAGCAAGTGTAAGGACACAGGTTTGATCCCCAGTACGACCCCCGAGTCCCAGACATGCCCTGCCAGCCCTAAAACCAGGCGAGGTGGTACTCACCTATAATCCCATTGCTGGAGAGGCTGAGACAGGATCACTATGAGTCCAAGCTGTGTAGCAAGACCCTGTACCAAATAAATAAATAAATAAATTTTTTTAGTTGTTTAAAAAAAACAATAGCATCAAAAAGAATAAAATACTGCACTCTGTAATTAACCAAGAATATTCAAAATGTGTGCAATGCAAGCAGCAAAGTATTCCTGAAAGAGACTAAGACATAAATAATGGGTAGAGGCCCAAGTTCATAGATTAGAAAATTCTACTTTATTAAAATAATACATTTGAAAATCATATATTTGGTAAGGGATCAACCAGATACATATAAAACTCTTATCCTCAATGCAAGTATACAATGTGGTTCACAAAAGAGTAACTAAAAAAGAGTTTTCAAAAAGGAATACATATAAATTGCTAAGAAGCACACAGAAAGATACTCAGTGTAAGTAAGCAGAAAACCACAGTAGGTCCTGCCAAGTAAAAGAATGAACAAATTGACAATTAGCATGTGTGCATTTTCCAAATCCGGCACAGAAGCATTTTACAATTAAACATACGAAATAGCCCCTATTAGAGAAACAGCGTGAGAGGAAAATTCCCCGTGTTGGCACGGCAAAATATTGGAAAGCTGGGGACAGCCTGGGTGGCAGCACAGGAGAAATGCCCCTTCCTAGAGGAGACGGCTGGGGTTGGTCATCACATCAAGATCTGACTATCAAATGCCCCCAGAGTCCCAGAGTAAGTGGCCAGAAAAAGTAAACTATTCAGGAAAGACTTTCATAATGGAATGTATAAAAAGACACAAATGCAATTTGTAATGCTAAGTTCACCACCTGGACCTCAAGGGTGGTCCCCTGTCCTGAGGGTATCCACATCAACTTCCTACCCGCTCTATAATTTCATTTATTTCACATGGCCAAGTTAAATAGCCATGGTTATTTAACAATGGAGAGCAGAGGTCAGCCAGTTCTGGCTGGCACTGTCACACATCATGCAGACCCTGATTTTATTTTTAGTGAGCACTCTGTTAAACAAATTCAGCACAGCCATATTTGAAAATGTGTCTGTTTTTGAAAACACTGTTTTTGTTTTTCCTAAACTCACTGGATTGTTTTGTTTTCTCTCTTCTTGATCTATGAAAACTTCTTTGCCATTTAAAGATGTCAATTCAGCAGGGGATATATCTCAGCAGCATAAAACCTGCCTGGTAAGAGCAAGGTCATTAATTCAATTTCCAGTACCAAAAAAAAAAAAAAAGGAAGGAAAAAAAAGAAAACTTTTTTAAAGATGTCAATTCAAACAAATGCAATATTTTCCTAAGAAGTAAAGTTCAGCATGCCCAAAAGTTCACTGAATGTCCCAATCACACTACAAACTTCTTTTCTTTAATAAGACAAGATTGAGTTTCATTTGATCACTGTATTAGTTTCATGAAAAATGCATCATTTCACAAAGTTTAACAAGTTTCTCTCTTCATAACAACTGATATGCCATTGAACTAAAGCTTAAACCCTTAAACTCATTCTGTATTTCCTGGCTGTGATTCACCATGAGGACTACTATCATGCTGGAAGTTCTTGTAAGTTATTTTGGAAGTTCTTACATGTAACTTATGTTTATAAGTATTCATGTGCATATTTGATTTGGAGCTGTTATGATGTCTGAGTGTTTTCTGGGAAAGCAAGCAGGCAGGTGGGGTGTCAGAAACTTAAAAATGGGGGATCCCAGGGCGACTTGGGAATGAGAAAAAATGAAAATACTGATTAATATCACCATGACCCTTTTTTCCTTTAAATCACTCAAATCAAATATATAAATCAAGCTAATTATCAATTAAGTTAGATTATTTTTGTCTCATTAAATGATTACAGGTTTGGCTAAAAAATTTTAGAACTTGAGACAATTGATAATTAAGAGAAGAATTTTAGGAAGTTGGACGGTGCTGCTGTTTCTGGAGGTACATGCTTGAACATGCAAGTACACAAAGCTTCACACATGTTCCTTTGCATATATGTGCACATATATACCCACCAACTACGTACACATAAGCACACAAAGCACACATTCCCATCTGCTGCTGGCCCTGACATCAGATTTCACTGCACATAGTGTGTCTTATCTTCATTTTCATTTTCTTAGTAATCTCCAGTGTTCCTAGGCTATGTTTAAATTAAAGACTGTAGCAATCACTATCCTTCATACAGGGGTAGTGATTAATCTTCATATTGATAACATCAAAGTAAGCCCGACCCCCTGTACTCTCTCACCCAGGATTTGAAGACAGATTTATTTGTTTTGTTTTGTTTTTTATTTATTTCTTTTTCTTTTTTTATTTTTTATTTTTTTAATTTTTGTTTTATTGAAGTACAAAAGATTCATTTGTGATAGGCTTTGAAAATGGACCTCTATGACCATAGTTCAGTGAAAAAGAACAGCATTCATTCATTCATTCATTCATTCATTCATTCACTCATTCCTTCATTGGGCCAACAGGTGTTTATCAAGCCCCTAAGTTTTATAAATTACTTCGTGTTAGTGATAAAGGAAAAAATAAGCCCCTTGTCACACTTTAATCTTGGGTTGATGTTCAACTGTTCCTATAAAGAAATAGATTTCAAAAACTGGCGCTTCTATCCTTCACTGAAGCCATGACAGCAGAAGTGTGCCATTTTAGAGGTATGATTTGAATAATACCTCCACTTTCAAAATAAAATAGCAGGTGTCTTTACTCACTCACCAGCACACTTTTCCATGGGAGTTCCTGAGAAGAACCCATCTTGGGGACTGGGCTTGGATCCAGACTTCCTTGAAAGTACCCCACATCGAGCTGCTCAACAAAGCGTGGAGCGGAGACTTCTGTGAGCACCAGAAGGCAGCATGAGGTGCACTAACTGGAAGGCACTGCTGCCTCTCAATGGATACTACACAGCACTCACCCATGCATCCAGCGTTCACTGAGGTGAGTTAATTCCAAGGACCAGTGCTGATGATTCCTCCTTAGGCCACACAACCAGGGTGTTTGTAGGGATTCCAACTGCAATGGCCTCTGGGCAAGCAGCTCATGTTGAGTTTAAATACCTTCCTCAAAGGCTCGCGGCCTGTGTGTTGGTGCTACCTAAGCAAGAAGGTAACAGTTTGCAGTCCAACTCCTCCTGCCGCTTGGAAGGAGGAGTGGGCTCCATACTGTACGTGAGGAGCTGCAGTGGTGCAGTGTGAGCTGAGGCTCTGTCACAGCCACTTTCAGGAGAGTCGCAACTTTGAATCTGTCCAGCCTAGACAAGACCCTGCCTTGAAATTTAAAAAATTGAAAATGAGCTGAAAAATGTAAGCTCTATCAAAGGCCATGAGTTCAATCCCTAGTAACAGAGACAGACAGACAGACAGAGACACACAGAGAGAGACAGAGACAGACAGAAACAGAGAAAAGAAAAAAAGAAATAGGATATAAAGAAGAAAAAAAAAAAGTAATAGGATATAAAGTTAGCATAACACATAAGGTCATGCATGAAAGTAATTACTTAGAACAATAAAAGAAATCCTAGCACAGTACTGGAATCTCAGAAATCCAGGTCCCTTTTTGTGAGACCATCTGTTGAACTAACTAGAAATGTCGACATGTCCCGATGGCAGCCTGGCCTCTCCTCTCCATCTGGGGCCCCGTAGCTCCCAGCACCCACCCGGGCAGGAACGAGACACAGAACAGGCTCCAAAACCTAATATTTCTGACCATAAAATAATCATCTCCATTATCTACTTAGATGAAGAAAAGTTCCCTATAAAATCTCTCTAACACAATGGCAAGCAGAAACACTGAAATGACACTCAGGATGTGGGGGCAGATTTATTTGTGATGAGGGGCACTGATCGGGGTCATTCTCGGAATATCAGGTCCTGGCCTCTGATGGTCTGGGGCTGGTTTGTACAATGTGCATCACATAATGCCCAGGCATTTCTAAGAGACAGAAGCAGCCAGAGCTAAAGAGAAGGCCATGGATTCACTCAGAACAGAAACTACTACCTGGGCACCCAAGCCAATGAAGTGCACTGGCGGCGGGGGAAGGGCATTCTCTACGACCTCAGAACACTAACGGTCCTGGTTTCCACATGGAGTCACCTAGTGTGTTTGGGTATAACAGAAGATTGTCCACAGACACATGGCTCTTCAAGAAAAAAGAGACACCTCCCTAAAGCTTTATGCTGTTTTGACCCCCAAGGCAGCTTTTGTTCTAATAATTCTCAGTTTGCTTTTAGCACAGGAGGACAAAGTGGTGGTGGGGGTTTTGCCCCCTTTGTCCTGTGGCTCCACCGTGGCTTTTGGTATCACGTCTCCCACAGAGAGAAGAGGCCACCAGGCCTGAGCTTAAGAGGTGCACCCAGAGGTTCCTATCAGCAACAAGAGAAAGATACCTCACTTCCATGCCTGTGCAACTCCCAGAGGAAAAGTGGCCCAAAGAAACAAAAAACGAGGGACAAGGAGAGGCTATGTCCACAGAGGCCCAGGGCCAATTGTGACAGAAATAGGCTGGGGCTCTGTTGTCCAGACGTGCACAGCAAGTACTGGAGCTGAACCTTTCCCTTCACTTCCAGATTTCTCAGCATCTTTAATGGCTTCATGCTCACTAGAGCCCCAACCCAAGAAAGTGAGCGCGCTGCTTTCTGCACATCACTGACCACCAAGCACTGTCTTGGGTCACTTGTTCCCTCAAAAGACAGCTGACCCACTGTGGAGTGGCTCTAATTTTAGGAGGTTTCGGTTGTATAACTCAGTTGCACTAACAGATCAAACGTCCCTTCCAAGTTTTGTCACCTTGGCACTAGTAACACTGGGGTCAGACCATTGTTTGTTGTTGGAATTGTCTTGTAAATGGTCCCATGTTCAGAAGCCTCTGTCACCTCTGCCCACTGGAGGCCAGGAGCATTCCTAACCTATTGGGACAACCAAAACTGTTCCAGACTCAACCAGTATTCCCTGGGCTGACTGTGAGGTTGGAAGATGAAGGATAATCAGCCTTGGTTGAGATTTGCCTCACTGGAAGCATCAGCTTTTAGGTTCTGGAGCTATCAGGACATAGCTTTCCAGATCAGGGACTGCAGAACTCACCCTGACCTGGTACACATTGCTCTCAGTAGGGGATACCTGACCTGGAACTTCTCTTGGGGGAAATGCACCTCCCATCCTTAAGAGGAGGCCCAATTTCTGGGTACCTATCCCTGACATTGGTTCTTCTTAAGTGTAGCTCACTCACGTATGAGTATTGCTATGTTGGGTTAGTCTCCTAAGAGACTTTCACTGGTTTTATCTTGTCATGTTTTTTTCTCATTAACTTTATTGAAAATCAATAATTATATAGCATATTAAAAATTATATACAAATGTTAAAATGTGAAAGATGTAAGATGTAAACAGTGAATTTTAGAGAAATACTTCTGAGATGAATACGTAGCTTGAGATTAGTAATAGATTGCACCCTATAAATACATTATTTACAAACTTAAACAAATATAACAGTAAAAATTGTCCAAAATAAAAATGAAGAAGAAAGAATTTACAGATCAGTCATATAATAGTTCACTCTGTGCCAAAATCAAGAAACTTATATTCTTTTGAGAATTAGAATTCTCAAAGTAGGGGCCGGGGAGATAGCTCAATAGAATAAGTGCTTGCCTGGCAAGCACAAGGGCCTGAGTTCAAACCCTGGTTCCAAAAAAAAAAGAATTCTCAAAGTAGAGATAGTCAATAAATATTTAAACATTTAAAATTTCTGAATTTAGTTGAAATTATAGCACCACATTTGAAGAAAAATGAGACTTTTTCCCAAGAAATTTTAATAAAATCATACCAAGAAACACAAAAATGAAATTGCCCAAAACTTATTGTAAAGAAAAAAATCATTAAAGCATACACTTAAAAAATTAGCTCTGGAAGAACAAAATTAAATGGCATCTTATCCCACATTAGAAAGAAAAAAAGACCAAATGTGTAAGAAACTAGACTAATTAATTCAAAGGACACACACACACATATATCCATATATATATATATATATATATATATATATATATATATATATATATATATATATATATATATATATATATATATATATATATATATA